>CM026203.1:29490567-29593067 GCA_014839995.1 Xenentodon cancila | reverse complement strand
ACTCTGCAGGACCAGAGTCTACAGGACCAGAATCTACAGGACCAGAGGCTGCAGGACCAGAGTCTACAGGACCAGAGTCTGCAGGACCAGAGTCTGCAGGACCAGAGTCTACAGGACCAGAATCTACAGGACCAGAGTCTGCAGGACCAGAGTCTGCAGGACCAGAGTCTGCAGGACCAGAATCTACAGGACCAGAATCTACAGGACCAGAATCTACAGGACCAGAGGCTGCAGGACCAGAGTCTAATATGTCCAAAACTTCAGAAATTATAAAACACACTTATTTAAGGTGACAGACCTGTAGATTTAGTTTAGACAAAGTTATTCACATATAAATAAATAAACAAATAAATAAATAAATAAATGATGAAAAAAAGTTTTATTTGTTGAAAAGCAGTTTAAGTTTTATTGTCATACAGGTGACAGTACTGTACAAGTCGGAGTCCTGTCATCTGCAGAAATACTCAGATTACTCTGCAGTTGTGATGTACAGAGAGCTGGTGGAGCGTTTTATGGAATGGTGTGGAAACAATCATCTCATCTTGACTATAAACAAGACAAAGCAGATGATTGTGGACTTTAGGGGTCCCGGGTTAACGCAAATAGTTTTTCTATCTTGGGAGAAGAGGTGGAGGTGGTGGAGGAGTATAAATACCTCAGTGTTCATCTGGACGGCAGACTGGACTGAAGATGCAACACTGATGCTGTTTATAAGAAAAGACAGAACAGACTTTCTTGATGAAGTTTAGGTTCTTCAGTGTTTGCAGCAAGTCTGTTGTGGAGAGTGAAATCACACCTGCAGCATCAGAACCTGGGACTTAAAGAAACTGACAAACTGATAAAGAAGGCTGGTTCTGTTCTGGGGACTGTCTGTAACCTCTGGAAATGATGAACACAGTGACTCAGCAACAGACTCTTCAGTCAGAGATCCTTTAGACCGCTACAGGAGATCCTTCAGACCGCTACAGGAGATCCTTCAGACCTCTACAGGAGATCCTTCAGACCGCTACAGGAGATCCTTCAGACCGCTACAGGAGATCCTTCAAACTGCTATAGGAGATCCTTCAGACCTCTACAGGAGATCGTCCAGACCGCTACAGGAGATCCTTCAGACCTCTACAGGAGATCCTTCAGACCGCTACAGGAGATCCTTCAGACCTCTACAGGAGATCCTTCAGACCGCTACAGGAGATCCTTCAGACCGCTACAGGAGATCCTTCAGACCGCTACAGAAGATCCTTCAGACCGCTACAGGAGATCCTTCAGACCTCTACAGAAGATCCTTCAGACTGCTACAGGAGATCCTTCAGACCGCTACAGGAGATCCTTCAGACCGCTACAGGAGATCCTTCAGACTGCTACAGGAGATCCTTCAGACCGCTACAGGAGATCCTTCAGACCGCTGCAGGAGATCCTTCAGACCGCTGCAGGAGATCCTTCAGACCGTTACAGGAGATCCTTCAGACCAGTACAGGAGATCCTTCAGACCGCTACAGGAGATCCTTCAGACCGCTACAGGAGATCTTTCAGACCGCTACAGGAGATCTTTCAGACCGCTACAGGAGATCCTTCAGACCGCTACAGGAGATCCTTCAGACCGCTACAGGAGATCCTTCAGACCTCTACAGGAGATCCTTCAGACCGCTACAGGAGATCCTTCAGACCGCTACAGGAGATCCTTCAGACCGTTACAGGAGATCCTTCAGACCGCTACAGGAGATCCTTCAGACCTCTACAGGAGATCCTTCAGACCGCTACAGGAGATCCTTCAGACCTCTACAGAAGATCCTTCAGACCGCTGCAGGAGATCCTTCAGACCGCTACAGGAGATCCTTCAGACCGCTACAGGAGATCCTTCAGAACGCTACAGATCGTTCTTTCCCACAGTTATAAACCTTTACAATGAATTTTTGAAATCATGAGTACTGCAACAATTTTTTTTCTGTCAGGAATTAATCAAGTATTTTTGAACTGACTTGAATTGAAGACACCTGGGACAAGGTCCCGTAGGTTTCAAAGACCCTGGTCCTCCTGAAGACGAGGACGCAGGTATCGATCAGGACTGATGGATGATCCCTCGTGCTGACTGTCAGCAGTTCTTGCTGCAGTAAAAAAATCTGTAAAAACACCTCTGAAAAAGCAAACTTTGTTGGTAAATGAGCTGTTTTGACCGTTTTAACTTTCCGTAGATTATAATGCTTCCAAGAACAAAACAAAACAACAACTGATATTACCTAAATCTGATATGATCCCAAACCATAACCATAAAACCTCAACTGTGCAGTTAAACATGACGTGACGCAGCGCTGCACGTGAACGTGTCCTCCAAGAAACGTCAGCTGCTCCACACAAACGTAGAAGATGCAGCTCGTCAAACAAATGCAGGAGCAGCTGCTGCAGCGCGTGTGTGAGGAGGGAGTGGAGAAGCCTCCAGATACCTCCTACTTATCTCTGCCTGCCATGTGTGTGTGTGTGTGTGTGTGTGTGTGTGTGTGTGTGTGTGTGTGTGTGTGTGTGTGTGTGTGTGTGTGTGTGTGTGTGTGTGTGAATGAAGCAGCTGGCATTAACATTCAACGGATGGTGTGTGTGGGTGCGTATGTCCATTTGTGCTCATGTCTTACTGGCCTGTGACACAGTTATGCATCTACTTTAAAACATTATGGGTGTGTTTGTAGGTGTGTGTGTGTGTGTGTGTGTGTGTGTGTGTGTGTGTGTGTGTGTGTGTGTGGATGTGTGTGTGTGTGTGTGTGTGTGTGTGTGTGTGTGTGTGTCAGTAGCTGAGCAGCAAATCCAACCGTTTCTCGATATAAATAAACAAATCATCGACAGGATGTTTAGAACATTCACCAAAAGGGTCAAATGATCAAAACTCTTCCATGAGTTGGATTTTATTTATTCAAAAATATTGTAATAAAAATCAACATAATAAGGTTTTAGGAAGCCCCAAAAGGACGTATGTCGATGGGGGGTGCTGGAGACGACAATTGAACCTCAGAATCAAACAGGGGACCGGCTCTAGACCTTCTCTGGGGTCCTGGGGGGAGCCGGACCACATGCTCCTTGTGGATTTGATCGTACAAGCGGAGCGAGAGTTTGGGCCGCTTTGCCGGCTGCGACTCAGGTTCTTTTCCAGGGATGCTCTTTGTCACAGATTCTGTTCAAAGGTTTATGAACAGAATTTCTCGGTGCAACCAAGAGTCAGAAGCGGTCCGATACTTTGGTGTCAGGATTTTTGCAGATGTTCAGATGATGCGGTCCCCCGCTGGCATACGTGGGTGGGCAGCATGGAGTACAGAGGTCCACATGGATGATCTGGTTTTAGGAGAGGAGCGCTTGTGTCTGATAACGCTGCAGAGGTCCCTGCATTCTGACAGGCTGCACGCCTGCCTGACGGCTTTTATACCTCTAACTAATACAGCTTTTTCTAGTCATTTTAACTGTACCTGTGATTGATAGTAAAGTCAAACCCCATCGTTGACTGAAAAGGTTTGAAACTCTCTTTCACGTGACCTATAAGTCCGCTCTCTGCTAAGAACCCAACACACTAATGTGACGAGTCTCCTCACGGCATGAAATGCTTATTTTTACTGCTTCATGGTCATCAATCAGGAAAAAAAGCAAAGTGTCGGTGATGTATGCGGTCTGAGCTGGAGCCAAGTTCTTTAGTTTGAAGCCAAACATGATACTCGCCAAGTGGAGTTGGGGGAGGGGGGAAGGAAAAGCAGACGGAAGGGAGGAGGAGGACTGTTGAAGCATTTTCACTTTTAAAGCTGAAAAAGTTAAAAATGTGTAGAGAGCAAAAGGAAGAGAGGGGAAGGTGAAGACGAGGAATTGAGGGGGACTTTTTGGTGATTGGGAGTGTTTCCCCTCATGGACAACGGAAAGAAGGAAAATGAATCAAACAGAGATTTTGCAAGTAATGAGAGAAAACCACAGTAAAAATGATAAGTGATGAAAATGGTGAAGAGCAGGAGCCAACGAGATGGTTTAAAAGAGCAGAATGAAGAGGGGAACGGCCAAAAGAGGAGGAGAGAAACAAAAAAAAGGGAGTGGAGAAGCAGCTGAGAGGGGAGGAGAAGAAGAGCTGCAAAATAAAGAGTCGAGCAGAGGAGGAGAGGCGAGACATGAGGAGAGGACGAGGAGGACGAGGGAGAACTTGTTTCAGGTCTCAGCCCGTGAAAACCCTCCCGAGTGAACACTATCAGGACGCAGCAGACGGCCGCCAAGCCCACTGACACACACACACACACACACACACACACACACACACACACACACACACACACACACACACACACACACACACACACACACATGCAGCTGACTGAGGTGGATATGACTCGTCCTCTGGGGCCGTTTGGTTTGGTGGACTCGGACTGACAGTTGGGAATAATTCGCTCTTCACCCTGTCAGGTAGGTTTTATTCCTTTGAACAGTTGCAATGACTCATGGGAGTTCTGCCGCTGATTATCACTGACATTAACTTGCACATAAAGTGAATGTTTGGTGCCTCGGTTGAGTTGATGATCTCTGGAAAGTTCTGGGAGATTTGTTTTCACACTAAGTCTATGAAAAATGCCCATTCAGAAAAAGAGTTTCTGTGCTTTTTAACACAGACAGAAGCTGTCTGTGTTTGTTGAGCAGCGTTAGTAACGTTCGGGCAGGAGCAGAGAAGGAGCGAGGTCTTCCTGCAGATCTGGGATGCTGATCTTCAGGGTTAATGGACTTCGCCGCTTTGAGCTGCACTTTCTGCAGTAGTACTCACATGAGCTCCTGGTGTCCTCGTCCTGCAGTAACATCCGCTTTCACTTCCTTTCATTTATTTTCAGCTATGAAGATTCATCTTTGCAGAAACCCGAATGAACTTCAGCTGAAGCTCTCACATCTTGGTTCAGCTACCTAAGATGAAGAAACACATCACCATCTGGTGTAAACCATTTTCTTCCCTGTGAGTCTGGCTGCTGATAAAATAAACCTCCAACTATTTAAAACGACACTCAGGCGTCTTATAAGCGTTTACCTAAAGGAAACTTCTCACGTCAGCTAAGTGATGCTAATGTGCTAACGTGGTTGCTAACTACGGCTGCAGCTGTGCGCAGTCGTGAGTCACAGCGCTGCTACAAGAGCGGCGCTGTGACGTCATTCAGCCATCCACGCCGGGCTCTGGTTCCCATAAACCCCTGTGTTGCATGTTGTAAATGGGCGGGACAAACCCGGGTCTAGAAGCCGGCGGGGACACGCCCATCTCAGTCCTGCCAGTTAGCTACTTTAGCTTGGCGTGGCTCATGCTAATCTGTGACGCTAACAGATGTTACCGTCACGCGGTCTGATCGGAGCTGATAGTCCCGCCTCATTTCCGCTGTCCATCTAAGGGGTGGGTGGAACTCGTGGTCAGGTCATCGTCACCACTGGGTCTGCGTGGAGGTCCAGGCATATTCATCAGTGCGTAAAGACCGCCTACCTGGAGGTGGCGACTCCCGGGAAACTGCAAGGCCGTCGTCGTTCAGCCGACAGTTAGCACAAGGTGGTAACTAAGATTGTAGCTGGGACCGGGGTCCTTCCAGACCAACCCACAAGTCCTGGAGGTCTGTTCGTAAAATGAACACAACCAAACATGTCATCTTTAAAACGATTGCGCTCGGTTAGGTCTTTAGTCACAGCTGAGAGTCGGTACGCAGCGACAGTGATGTCAGCGAACTCACTGGCTCAGCCAGCTGCCAATCAAAAGGCCACGCCCCTACTTGTATAACAATTTGTTGTTTTAAATCGTTTTAGCTGATGTGATGCAGTTGAAGAACTTCCACTTTTCTTATTCCTGCATAGAGCTCAGCTCGCAGAAGCAGATGTAGTTTCCTGGTTCGAACTTCCAAAACAGCCTCTCCATCTTTTCCTCCACCAAACTTCCAGCCTTGTGGCATCCGCTCGTCCTCAGAAGTCTAAATTCTTCTTCTTTGCTTTGCTCCTGCTCTGCAGCAGCCGCGTCTTTATCCAACATTCACTTATCCTCTTCTTTTTTGAAGTGTGTCGCCCTAAACATCTGCTCAGTTTTTATCTCTATTAACCCTTTGGAGCTACTGTGGTTACTTCCCACATCTCATTAAATTCATGTTTGTTGACTACAAATATGTTTCCTGCCAGAATCAGTCGTTTGATTTGATCACGCCAGCATGACGGTGGGACTGAGAGGGTAAAATGAAGTCTCAAAAGTTCATGCCAACCCCACCCCCATGACCATGAAGACATGAGGATAGAAAAAGGATGAATGGATAGATGGAAATAATGTCCCATCACTGGCCGATTTAGCCACTTATCTCTCCCTCTTGATCCCATGCTATCGTGTCATGCTCGTCTCCTCCGTCCTCATCTCTTTGTCTCATCCTCCCCAGCCGTCGTCCTCCCTCTCTCGTTTCGGGAGGAGGTTTGTCTCTCAGAGCCGGAGCGTCAGTTTCTCATGAACCCCTCAGCGAGTGCAGCTCAAGTTGATGTGCTGCCAGAGAAAACATCAACACAGCAGATGGGGTCAGAGTCCCCGCCCTTTCCTCCCTCCATCCCTTCTTTCTCCCCATCATCACCCCTGGTCCGCTGGTTTCTCTCCCACCGTCTATCCGCTGCTTCACGACTCAGCTGCAGGGCTCCTGGAGTTTTGCAGCGTGGCGTCGGGGAGGTGTTGGTCAGAGGTCGTCATGGTTACACTGGATGTTAACGTTTGTCACTGATGAACGTGTGTCTGCTTGTTGTCCACCGACACGCGAGTCTTCCAGGTTCTCCGTTTTCACTTTTCTTCTGTAACTGGAGTGGATTTTCAGTGAGCAGTTGTTTATTAATGCTTCGTCAGGGTTTTATCGTCTCTTTGAGATACATAGGTCGTTATGTTTGTCGATGGGTCATTTGCACTTTAATTAAGTGTGTAAGTGCTCCAGAGAGGAGGGGTGGTGGATGGAGGTGGGCGTGTTTGTTTGCATATAAATGAGAGCGGTTTAAAGACTGTCAAGGTCACAATAAAGTATGCAGCATAAAACACAGTTATAAGAAGAACTGGACAAACCCTGTGATGGTCTTCCGGAGCGTTTCTGGAGCCTCTTTTTCCTGGTTGCCTGGTTACCAGCCTTGAAACGGAGTTAAAATAGCTGCTTGATGGTGCTTTGTTTTGACTGGGAACCCTCCCAGGCCAACCCGGAACCAGTCTCAGTGGTCTCTTAGTCCAGTTAACAGCACAACAAGCCATACTGTCTTTAAATTAAGGACATCTTTGCACCGGTAGGCCTTTAGTCACAGCTGAGAAATCAAAACAGTGCCAAGCACTAGCACAGCTAGTTATTGGCTGTGCCAGCTGTCAATCAAAAATACAGGTGGAAATTACTGCAAAAAGGAGATAAGTTAAAGGAAAGAGTGATATTTCACCTATATGGTCAGATGTGGTCCTCATGATCAAAGTAAGGAGATGCTACAACAATCTTATCTCCTCTGAACAAGTCAGTCGGTACGTACACGGTCTCAGTATGTCAAACGTAGTTATATTCAGTTTTAATCTTTGTTACAGGGACTGACAGTGATTTCTGCGCGGAAAAAAACACGAATCATATCGAACTGTAAGGTGATAAAATCAAAGCAGTTCAGCCCGACTTCATCTCTGGGATCTCTGGGCTTCAGTCCTGGCAAATAAGTTCTCCTCTTAAAACATCTGCGCTTTTTAAGACCTTCTTCACAGCTGCAGCAGCACTGAAATGTGCTCTGGGTTACTGAGAAAAATAATCAGTTCAATCAGCAGGAGTGATTTATTTCTAAATGGTGGAAATCCGGTTTTTGGAAGGAAACACTTTCATCTTTATTTCTACCTGGAGACAGAAGCAGCATTGTTTAAATTATTCATTTTCTAATTGTCTACAGTGAAGGAGTTGTGTATGTCCGCCGGTTCTTCTGCTTTGATTTATCGCTCTTGTTTTGTTTTCATGTGTTGTCGTAATAACCTTTTTTGTTTGATACCACTGAGAGCCGACTGCAGGTTTCCCTGGTTACGTACAACGGTTCTTCAATTCATCTCTTGCCTAAAGTTTACGGGTGAACTGAACTGTTGGTGCAGACGGCTCAAAACTAGAGGAGGTCACATCAGATTAATGACCATCTCACAATGTTGAGCTAAAACCGTCGTCTATTGAGTTGTTCCCAGAGTTACCCCCATGTCATGTTAAAATGATGTTATATTACAATAATCAATGAAAAATGAGCGGGGAGCTTCTCCTTCTTAACTTTATGTTCCATATATATATATATATATATATATATATATATATATATATATATATATATATATATATATATATATATATATATATATATATATATATATATATAGGTCTGTAAAAGTAGGGGTCCCCCTGGGACCCCCCCGCACACACATTAACACACACGTACACAATCATTTCAAATGCTTTTGACCCTGTGAGGTTCATAAAAACCCTCCTGTGCAACGAGGCATATTTTACGATTTTTCATTCAGTCACTAGTTGTTTCTTTTTAAATCCTTCTTGTTTTGTCTCGTTCTAGGTGCTCTCGTTTAGGAGGCGTCTGCTGCACACTTTACAAACTTTAACTTTCTAGCTGTAAAATGCCAAAAACCTTTAATGGTTTTTCTGTGATTATGGGAAAACTGCTGAACAAGTCACACATGTATACTTCACATTAAAGTTGCAGTAGTTTGGGGGCTTTTGCTGCCATAAATCTGTCTTAAATACTCGTGAAGATTGAGTGCAGGAGCACAGATCCAAGTGTTTGGACCACTGTGTCAGATTTTCTCCCTAAAAACTGACTAAGAAATGTGTGAAATGCTTATGTCTCCAACATTCTCCAACACCACAATCTGCACCTGACTATAAAATTAATCGAAAGTAACTGGGTAATTACTTCAACATGTACTGTATTTGTTCCTGACTGCTGGTCTGTTTTAAAAAACTCTCAGTTCATCAGCATTTAAAAATAAGCCTCTAAAAAGGATGGATCTAAATTTATTAAAACACATTTGAAATAGTGTCTTATGGATGAGTGAGACCAAAGAAGAGGTGTTTGGTCATAATGCACAGAGCCACATTTAGAGTAAACCAGATGAGTTCTGGACAGACAACTTCTGGCAACTGTCAAGCATGGTGGTGGAGGTGTGATGGTTGGGGTTTGGTTTGTAGTCACAGGGGCGGGTCACCCTGCAGTCATTGACTCGACCGCTAAAGCCTGAATGAAACTTCAGTAAGTCTACAACAGAATGGTTGCAAGAGAAAGATAATCTTCCCTGAGTTATCTTGGGAATATGAGATTACTTGTAAATACAATGGATGAGTCTGGGATGTTGATTAGGATACAGAGGCATGTTGGGAATGCAGTATTATGTGTTTCACAGAACATGGAGCTATGATCTAGACTCCAGACTCCTTACTTATTCCTTTTTTTTCCTACTGGCGTGAAAGTTATTTCTGTTCTAGTGAATTTAAGTTCTGTCCAGGCTTTTGTTTAGAAAACCAGGCCTATGTAACATGGTTAACAACCTAGTCATCTGCAGCTCTCAATCAAGCTTTTTTGGAAGTCTGGAACCACACCTCAACTCCTAGGATCTTTTAGGCACCTAGACACCCCCCACACCCCTGGCACAAAAAGGTGTGAGGAAGGAGTGATTGACAGCTTGGAGTGTTGTCTCCAGCGGTGCCTACTCTTTACCAGTTTGTTGTCGTGAACAGAGAGCCTTGTCTTTCAGCTCGGCTCTCTCTGTTTACTGTCCAGCCAATTGAAGGTTCTAAAGGTTTTCTACAAAAACACAGCATGGATCCTGTTCTCCAAACACATACACGGCTGTTTCATGTCTTGAACAACAGAACCTCACACACAGATCAAAGACCCAAAGTGGAGAAAGAAAAGGCTTTACCTTGGCCAATTTTCGCAGGTGAAAAAAGCTGGACTTGACCATCGAACTAATATGTGCAGTTAAGGTACAGTTGCTGTCCAGATTTTATACCCAGGCTTATTGCTGTAGGTTTTAAATGTTTGTTAAAAAAACCCTGAGTGAACGTGCACCTTAGAGGCATCACTAGGCCTAAATAACATGGCCTCAGTCTTATCTTGATTAAACTATAAGAAATTCAGTGAAGTGACGACTGACTCAATACTGCCTCAGTGACTTTTGGTTGTATTGCTCTGTTTTCTCTGTATTGATAAACATCTAGATGATGAGCAAAAAGTTGAACGAAATCAATGCAGGATACATACAGAGGGCTGTGTCTGCATGTTTCAAACGTTGAGCGCGAGAAAGCCTTGATCATCCCTTCTGTCCAAACTTTGAGGTCAAACTCCAGAAACTAGAATCAGACAGCCGAGACCTATGACCCCCATGGGTCTAATCTGAAACAGTAAAGGTCAAAGGTCAAGCCCGTGTCCTGATCTCTGACAGGTCAGCAGTGTGTGTTTG
Source organism: Xenentodon cancila (assembly GCA_014839995.1). Taxonomy (NCBI): domain Eukaryota; kingdom Metazoa; phylum Chordata; class Actinopteri; order Beloniformes; family Belonidae; genus Xenentodon; species Xenentodon cancila. The sequence goes on along the minus strand of CM026203.1, from coordinate 29,582,620 downwards.
AGAGCACATACCGCACACAACTGGGCTGTGCCAAATACGAGGCCCAGTATCACGTCAAGTTAAAGCAGAGTGCGTCTGTCCCGAAACCTGGGTTTTAGTTGTGAAGCTCATCTCTCAAATGTCAGGATTCAGACAGTTCAAAACACGTTTTACATCTGAGATTCCTTGATTTACTTTGAACGTGTTTCATCTTCTTGACGGTAAAAGGAAAAGTGTTTTCTGTGGTTTTCACCTCAGTCCCACATTAACATAGTCATAGTACGTCCTGCATGCACACTTGTGTTTTATCATCTCCCAGCATGTGGTCCGGTCCCCCCTACGAGTCCGGAGGGTTCCTCTGTTCTCTGCTGATAGAAGATAACATCCTCTATGGTGCAGCGTAGACGCATAAGAAACAACACAACTGAACTGAGGACAGTGCCAAAACAAAATGTTGTCTAAAGTATCCACGACGCGTACTTCCAAACCTAAAAGTCTTTGTCAGGTGCCGCCACTAAGAAAATAATGCACCATAACGCCACCATAACGATAACCAGTCAATGCTTCTCATAATAGTTTATTATACCAAGTAATTTCATCTGTTTGCTGAGAATATTTGATCCGTTTACTTCCTCAGGGTTGCCATTTAGGTTGTGACATCAGAAATGAAGGTGAATGAACACATTCGATCAAAATGAACGTGATGTAAAGTTAGTCAGCATCATAGGCTGGCCCGAGCTAAGCCAAGCTAAAAGAGCTAACTTCGGCGAGGCGAGGCGAGGCGAGGCGAGGCACAATTCAACAACAAGGTGATTTAAAATGTGTCCCGGTGTCCCTGCACCAAAGCAACCAACTTCCGGGCCTGCTTGTTCCCCCCATTTTCAACATGCCGCCACACAGTACGAGGAAAAAACTCTTCAGAAAGTGATTACGGGGGGTTGTTCAGTTCTTCTTATACAGCGTCTGGGCAGGAGCTGTCTCAGTCCAGTTGAACGTTTACATGCTGGATTAGTTGGATTAACAACTGCATCTTGGTGTGTTAGTCAGACTATGAGAAGTTCAGTTTGATTTTAGTCAGACTGAATTATTTACTTGCATTTTACAAATAGTTTCAGCCAAACTAATGCAATAACAGTTGTTTTTCTAACGTCATGTGAGCGTATCAAGCTTGTCTCTCAGCTGGCGCCCGGTATGGGAAATACCGGATGGGAAATCTAGTTTTGGAGGCCAACCCCCTATTTTATAATCAGGCTGTAAATTTGTTCATTTCTGTTGTAAATTCTGGCACGTAAACATGGAGATCAACAGACCAACTCACTTTTGGAGCCCGTCCCTAGTGGTCAGTAGATGAACTGCAACTGAACCTGGAAGATACCTTCTTCAGAGATTTGGCTGAGAGGTCTTTGCAGTACCACAAGGTCAGCATCATGAGTGCATGTTTTTTCATCCTGGATCCCTAACGTCCAGACAATAGTGCACATTTTCCAAACATTGGCTTGTTGAGTTGAAGTGAATCTTGTCTTTGTGAGGTCATTTATGGCATGTGACATATTTGCAATCTTGTTTTCTCAAGAGGTTGGAGCTCCATGAGGGCATCAGCAGCACTAATGCAGAGCAGTACCTTGGCCACAGGACAGAATATTATCCAGTCTGAAGAGTTAAAATCAGTTTAAGACCATTGGTATGGGTCTGAATATAAACATGACATTTTTTAAAACCCCAGATACCTTTACATAATCACTTTCACCTGCTCTACACCAATTTGCAGTGTCAGTTTGCAAGCTCCATAGATGAGACGGTACTGTGTTTGCGTAGATTGTTACTTAGGGATCATTTTCACAATATTACTATAATTTCCACATATCATAAACCCATACTTTATTCACAATAGAACAGCTATGATATGCCTATGGGTACTTCAGAATTGGTTCCAGAGTAGAAAAGCTTCTCAAAGTATTTAAGTCTCCCACATTCAGGCAGTCAAATGTCTGGTAAAGCAATATTTTAAAAACCTTCTATTTATGTAAGTTGCTTCACCAGATGGCCTGGTGCACCGAGACATCTGGGAAGTCCTCCATAGGAAACTTCTTGGAAAAAGGATTTCCATAGAAAATCATTTGGATGGTCTAACGCGTCTATCTGGCTCATTCTCCATCTGATGGAGTCATGCTGGGACTTTGTGACATAAGACACAGAGGCACATTTCAACTAGTTTGGTAAATGAAGCAAAGCAGTGTATCTTCACATCCTCATTCAACGTGACAATTAAAATCTATGAAGTGATTCGGTTCCTAAACCCAAACAGGGTTTAGGCTAAACCTAACCGGACAGTTGGAGAGCCCCTCGGCAGCTTCATTTCTGAGTCGAGACGGCAGCCGTTATCGAGTCTTCCTGTGGACAACTGTGTTTCTAACCTTAAATGTGAGCCAAGAGTTGCAGGAACGCCCTAAAAACTCTTCAGCGCTACACACCTGGATATATGGTCAGTAACCTCCCATTAACAAAAGTAAAACCCCATGTTGCTGAAGTGGCAGCTCGGCGTGCTGACTGCCGTCTCGGCTCCCAGCCAAAAGGCCGGATGTCGCAGGCGCGTGTCGCTGCAACAAGTCATGTTCTCATGTTAAGCGCTAAGTTGCTAAAGTGACAGCAGGTATCCGTTAACAGCACAGAAGGCAATGCAGCTGTCACTCAAAAATCCACACCCCTAATGGCTTTGGATATGTAGGCTGTGCAAAAGGGCGTTTTAACATGCAGGTTAATAGAGATTGACTCACGTTTGGAGTCCAGCCCTAGTGGTCAGTCAAGGAACTGCGTTTTCTCCTCTGATGGCACTAATTGAAAAACCAGATTTTGCCTCTTGGTTGATATTCGTGAAGATCCTAAGTAGCCGGTGCGGTTCAATACTCTCTATTCACTTCAGCTCTGTTAAATAGTTGATTTTAAATAAAAAGTGCCTAAATCTCCTGGTTGCAATGGTTTCATGAGTTTAAGGCCTGGTCACCAACCATAAAGGAAGATCACAAAGGATTCATATGTTATAGATATGACCACGAACATTTAGTCGCTCTGCTGTGACACAAGTTCACAAGAGACGGAGAAAAACAGAGTGTACTTCAGTTAAAATCAGTACATGTAGATTGTGCTGGTGTGTGTTCGGTTTGTTTAGGGTTTGGGTTCAGTGGTGTTGACAGCAGCACTGATGGAAACGGAAGACCACTGACAGTTTGTATGATTACAAACCCAGAGCTCTTTTCCTCCTCCTCTTCCTCTGATCTCCACATCCTGTCCTTCACATTAGAGAGTTTGAGGAAAGGAAACAGAATCCAAAAAGTGTCTCTGTTGTCCATCTGATATTTCTGTACAGATGCAGACGAGGGAGATCAGTGAGAGATGGGAGGAGACAGTAAAAATAAAGATTCACTCGCAGCTGAGAAGAATCAGAGAGTCAGAAACAGAGACACACCAATGCTTTTGGAACAACACATGGTAGCCTGACTGAATGTACATCAGTTCCTGTTGGTAAAAAAGTACATGCATATCAGAATACACGGATTCAGGCAGCTTAAAAACCAGCTCAACCGGACCAGGGTGACGCATCGATTCAGTTAAAGGGTCAGTCAGGTAGGGTCTTGTTTTAGTCAGGCAGTTTGAGTAATCAGCTCCAGTTTATATTCTTACTTCAAGGTTGTAGTATATCAAGAAATAAGTTGACTTCAGACCAAATTGTATCAATGCTCCTGTCTAGTTGAAGTATTCTGTCAATAAGCATGTATCATAAGCTTAGTCATTAGTTATAATAAGATGGAATAGGCTCTGGCAGACCCCTGTGACCCTACAAAGGATTAAAAAGGGTATAGAAGATGGATGGATCCTTATAAAAGATACAGGCCTTACAGATCTTTGGATCTACTAGAAACACTTCTTACAATGCTTAAGGGTAGCACGCAGGATAATGGTTCAAAATATCTTGGAGGCAATTCCACAACTGTGGGATGTTTCTTGCGAGTCCTTGCGATATAAAAAGCAAGGGCCCAAGTACAGAACCCTGTGGATCACCAACTCTGCTGTATGAGGAAGACTCATACAGCAGAGCCAACATTATTAGGCCGTTAACCCCAATGACTCCATCAAACTCAATCACATCAATGACATATAATAAAAAAAAACTTTAAAAAAAAAGCCTGGTGCATACTACAGTGTAGAACAGGGGAACCCTACGACATTATTATTATTATTACGCATCAAGTCAAGGTAGACTGCCACATATGAGATGGTTGCGCTTGGCAGCCTTCTACTTCTACATCATATTCCATGCTGAAGCTTCTTCTTTGCTGTTTTCAAGCCAGGTACAAATGTCAATAAAATGACTGCTGCCCAACTTTAATTGTCTCCAACTCACGTAAGATATATTTTATTTGCTCTGTTGCTATATCTAAGCTACAAATAGGAAGTAAAGAAAAGTAAGCTTCGTATCGCCACCTAGTGTTCGGTGGTGTCATTACAGAGCGACACAAACAACGACCGACAGTATAAAAGCCAACAGTGAGGTTTGTCATGTACGCAAGCTTTGAGCGCCGTTTCAGCGTTTGGGCTGTTGAGGAGATGAACCATGAGGAGACCTCTGGTAAGTTTCACCAGGAATGTGATGTTAGTTGTCAACAAGAGGAGAACAAATTCACACGTTAAAACATTTGGAGAAAGCTCAGGTTCACGTTTATTTAAACTGGGAATTCAGAATAGCGTTTAAAAAATCGCAACAGGAAAAATCCCTTGTTTGGAGAAAAAGCAAAATGACAGTGGTTAAAATGCGTCACGATTCAAATGCGTTTGGTATGTTGCACTATTACTTTTTCTAGCAGAAATCAACCAGTCACACACAGTCATGCACTTTAAGAAAGATTCAAATGTGTCATGAATAAGGCTTTTTTTTTTTTTTTTTTTTTTTTTTTTGTACCAAATCATGGTACTACCCACTAATGTATATGTAGACAGATACAAGAAAACCAACCAGCTTCTTCTATGTTTCAGTGTTTTGTGAGGATGGAGTGACCCCGCGGGAAACCGGGCCTTGACGTCACAGCTTTTTCACCGCCGGACGCAGCTGGAAACCAGGTGAGGACAGAAGCGAAGGCGCTTCGAGGACTTTCAGACGCTGCTGCTGACCGAGCTGAACTTTCTCTGTTGTGGGACAGATTCCCGCCTGTTTTGTTTAGTTTCCCGTCACTCACATGCAGACTTTTTGTCAGTTCACCTCGGATCGATCTGCTCTCTGGAGGCTGCAGCGTTCATGCACGTTCATGCACGTCCGGCGTGCTGCCGAAAAATGCACCCCTGCAGTGAAAAGCACCCGTCTCAAGGAGCGCAGTGACTGGGACCAAAGGGGACAGATTCACTGGGAGCTGCGGAACAAGCACCGCCCTTTATTTTCTCACCGCAAATGACTTAACGGCCATCAAATTTACACATCGATCAACGATCGTGGTCTGCGTGCACGCGTTAATGTAAAAAATATTGGCACCAACAGGGACCGATGTGTCATTTAACCCGTTGTAATGGTGAATTAAAACTATTTGCCATCTATCCAGGGGTTTTAAACTGTCCTACTCAGATGCAAGTTGTTAATGCGTAACTGTAATGTTAGGTGTTCTCAGTAATCAGTAATTCTCAGTTATCAGGCATCCTTACAGCAACACACCTGATTCAAATGAATGGTCGTCATCAGCTTGTCGTTGTTTGTATTATGGCGTATTGAAGCAGAGAAACGTCTAAACATGCAGGACAGCGGTCCCTGAGGAACAGGGTTGGAAAACACTGGGCTCGACAACAGCACCCCGACTGCCATTGGGTGTTGGGAGGAGATATTTGGACCTATCAGACACTATGCTGGTTCAGTGGCCCAGTGGTTCAGGCTGGTACAGTTTATCGGCCGGCCGGTACACACAAACAGCCTGTTTTCAATCTGGATGCCAGAGTTATCGCTGACATTGTCCACATTTTTCCAGTCTGAGGTGTTTATTGATTAACATCGTTATCTTCATCGAGTCCCACTGACGACACGTGTGCATCTGTGCAACTGCAGGAAGAAGTTTATCATCTTTTCAGAAAAACATGGATCTGTTTGGACTGGGTTGTGTGAATATGTGCTGGGGAGATGTTTGTATCTGATGAGGGCATTGGGAAGCCGGTCAAGTGCGTGTGTGAGCCCAGATGTTTGTGTCTTCTCAGGACTATAAAGATGTGCATGGTGTGCGAATGGGTTCATGTAAACAGATTTAAGAGATTCGGTTACTTTAGAGTCTTTTAATCTTTGCACTGGCTCAGCCTAAACACACAGGAACCCTGGATATCAGCGCATAACACAACACAGAGCAGGCAGGGGGGAGGGGGCATCTGAACCACGAGTTACAACCGAGAAAAGTCAGAGACAACATGCAACCAGAGCCTCGAAGGAAGTACTGGAGATGCAGAGGGAGCATGGGAGTGAAGGGGAAGTCTTCTGCTTTCTCAGTCAGCTCAGTCAAAAAGTCACATTTTAATCACAATCTGTTAAATGAGGCACTAACATACAGTATCTCAAAAAAGATGTGCGTAACTTCTCCTCTTCTGGCAACATCTGGGAACGGAGGAGAGCAATTGTAGGAGTTTTGGGAGATGAATGCTATCTCTGATGTAGGAGTGGAGCCGCTGGCTCTTCTTTGTTGTTCAAGTTTGTTTCATGTGTCAAATGTTCTCCGTGGGGGAGGAGTTTTGTCAGATCTGTCAGTAAGTCCCGCCCCCCTGAACTTACTGTTGCTAACTCAATCTATCAATGTTGTACAGCGGTAACCGCCTCTGTCCCAGGATGTTTCAGACCCATTTTAGATATAAAAAACCTTTCATCAGGGAACATTCAGATTGGACATAAATACGTCCTGGGATATGTAGAAAATCTAAAAATCCGGTTGGTAATAAGGTTAAACTGGATACTTTTCCAACCTTTTCCAAACCTTTCTGAGATGTGTTGTATCAGATAATGAAACTGAACAAGTCATTTCATTCTTTTTTTGCACAACCTTAACTTTTTTGAACTGGTTTTGCACAACATCTTTCATCATATGTTGTTATGATCTGTATCATTTTAACCCCAATTATTATTTAATAGCTCGATTTGCAGCTTGTTGAATTGGTGATGAACAGAAATAAAGCTGAGCCACTCGTTAGAGACAAGTGATCACGTGACCTCGAAGGTCCGTGTGTGGTGAAGACGTGAATGTTGTTCAGAGTCAGACCTGGCTCCGTGAGGAGCTCCAGGAGCAGGATGAACCTTCAACAGTGATGCAACTTCAAACCTGGTGAAGAAAACGCAGACTGTCTGCACTCGTTCGCTTCATGTTTACATGGAAGCAGCTTGTTATTTGTTTTTCATCCGATACAGGTAGTGAGGTTTTCTCTGATTCCTCATAACCATGTTCCTCCTGGTCTCCACCAGCAGCAGAAACCTTTAAAACCAGGACCAAGCAGATCGAACACTTTTATTCTGCTTCTGACGTGTCATTGAAATTGTATTTGACTTAAGCTGCTGTTTGAGGAACGTCGTGAGCAAATGCTATGAGAGGAGGCGGTGGGTTGGTGGGACGCATACTTCATCACCCCAGAGAACGTGAGTCATCCGTGACCCCGACTCCCGCCAGTCATGTTTCAGCCAGCGCCGAGCCAGAGGTGACGAGTGAGCGTCAGAGAAGATACAAAACCAGAAACTCAGCCTTTTATTAAATTTAAAAAGAAGATAACTAAATCAAATCAAAACTTTGTCTGTTTTTTTCTAAAGAATCTCTTTGATCTGATGATTTAAGCTCAGTTTCTTCACTGGCAGAACAATCCGCTGAGGCAGATTTGTTGCGAGGATTATAAATGATGCTTTGTGGATTTTAATTCCTTGGAAACTGAGAAAAGTCCTTGAGGGGGCAGCCACAGTAATTTAAACGTTTGCTCCGATGTTCACTGACGCTCTCTCATCCAGAGAGGGTTGAATACGAGAGTACATGAGTACATGGAGAGGTGACGTCACATCTAAAACTGAGGATTTAAAAAGAAACAAATCCACATCCTGTGGATGACATCACGGGAGGGTTGTCCAGTTCTTCTTTAGCACCCTGAAACAAAGTCGCGCACAGACGATCCTCCATCTCTGCAGCCTTCTCATAACTTCTAGAATGTTTGCAGCAGCACCAGTTGCCTGTGTGCCAGTTACCGTAGCAACCGCATGACTTAGGGACCGTCAGCAAAGGCAAACGGATCGTTTTGGATCGGATCGGATCGGATCTCTTTCAAGGAAAAATGTCAGCAAAAAAGTTCTGATTCTGAAGCGATTTAAGGCTGGCAGTGTGAACGTAGCCTGAGTCCGTGAGGCGTTGGAGATAAAAGCTTCTGGGGTCTGGAACTACTGACGTAACTGACGATCACACGAGCAGATCACCCTGAAAGAGAAGAGGAAATAACGGTAATTACACTGATCTGAATGGAGGTGATGATGCTAAAAATCCCACCGAATCCACACGTAGAAGAAACCCCGCAGACCCCCCGAGTGAGGGAGACAAAGACGAGAGCCGAGGAAAGAGAAAATGAATTCCTTCTGTTTGAGTGTGTGTGTGTGTGTGTGTGTGTGTGTGTGTGTGTGTGTGTGGTCACAGACCTGTTAACATCCAGCAGACCTTCACATGATACACACACAAGCCTCAACCTCCCACCTCCTCACCACATGGGACCCTTTAAATCACTTACAGGTCAACGCTAATTTTTTTTAAACCACATATATCACACACACACACACACACACACACACACACACACACACACACACACACACACACACACACACACACACACACAGCCATCCATCGTCCATCCCGTTTGCCCCCCTTGAATCTTCTCATCACATGAGGAATGTTTAGGGATTTAACATTCCTCACATTTACTTTTTTGTTCAGTTCAGCAGTAAAACCGTCTTTAAAAACGCTGGTTTCATGTCTTTTTCTGGGGTTTTGTTCGTATTTTTCACATACGTGGTTCTGGTTCAGTTTAGTGCAGACATCATTCCAGCCAGTGCAGCCGACGGTCTACGGACGTCAACCAGCAACCAGAGATTATTCTGTAAAAAAAAAAAAAAATAGGAAGAAGCTTTTTCCAGAGAAACAACACAGGCATTTGCTGGAGAAATTATTTTACAGATGACAAAAGATTCGATCTTGAGGGAGCGTCTGCTGTGCTTAGCAGCAGTTTAAACTCGAAGGTGACTGAAGTCTCACAGGAAGTGACGTTTCAGGTGACAGTTAAACCGTCTGGCGAAGCTGAACGACATCAACATTTAGCCTTTGAAGGCTACATCAAGTAAATAGTTTTATTTATATTTTATTTTACACTTTCAGACTGGATACTGAAATTGAAAACCAGATTTCCACTAACAAACAGCGTTCTCACTAATATAATAACAATAATAGTAATAAAGCGTTAGTTAGCGTTGTATGTTGGCATGAGCTAAGTCAAGCTAAAACAGCTAACTTGTAGCAGCTGACTAAGCTGGGCGTTTCCAGAAGTGAGGTGGGCGTTTCCAGAAGTGAGGTGGGCGTTTCCAGAAGTAAGCTGGGCGTTTCCAGAAGTGAGCTGGGCGTTTCCAGAAGTGAGCAGAGCGTTTCCAGAAGTGAGGTGGGCGTTTCCAGAAGTGAGGTGGGCGTTTCCAGAAGTAAGCTGGGCGTTTCCAGAAGTGAGGTGGGCGTTTCCAGAAGTAAGCTGGGCGTTTCCAGAAGTGAGGTGGGCGTTTCCAGAAGTAAGCTGGGCGTTTCCAGAAGTGAGGTGGGCGTTTCCAGAAGTAAATTGGCATTTTTAGAAGTAAGGTGGGCGTTTCTAGAAGTGAGCTGGGCGTTTCCAGAAGTGAGCTGGGCGTTTCTAGAAGTGAGCTGGGCGTTTCCAGAAGTGAGCTGGGCGTTTCTAGAAGTAAATTGGCGTTTTTAGAAGTAAGGTGGGCGTTTCCAGAAGTGAGCTGGGCGTTTCCAGAAGTGAGCTGGGCGTTTCCAGAAGTGAGCTGGGCGTTTCCAGAAGTAAATTGGCGTTTTTAGAGGAAAGGTGGGCGTTTCCAGAAGTAAATTGGCGTTTTTAGAGGAAAGGTGGGCGTTTCCAGCCAACTTTCAGGCCTGGAAAACGGCTTTAAAAGGACTCTTCAGAGAACTCAGGTGTGATGGGGTTTTTTCTGTTCTTCTTCCGTCTGCGGTTGGAGTCCAAGTATTCCTGTACGTTTCTGGTCAACTGGACCTGAACTGGAGATGCTCCACCTTCCCAGCAAGGCTTTGACCATGAAGAAACAGGAGAAGAAAAGCTGTCTTAGTTTTTAATGTGACTCTGAAACTTTGAAAGATTGCTGATACTAATACAAGTTATTTATGGGTGTTTGTCAATGATCTGCGTGAAGCAGGGGCAGGTCGCCGCAAAATTTAACTCTGAAAAATGTCTAAAAGTAACATTTAGGCTTTAGAAAAGCTTTCTGAGCTATCATTGACGTCTCTTTCTGCCATTTTTTCTACACTCTGGCCGTCTCTTAAATTGAGAATCACAACGTGCAGCACCCTCAGCTGTGCACGTGAACCTCCTTCACTAACAGACGCTGATGGCGTGTCAGCATTTATAACACTGCTTAGATGCACAAGGGCCATTTTTGTTGCTTTGATTGTATTCCAAAGATATTTTGCCTCGATAATTAATGTTCTTTTTTTTTTTTTATTCCTACCGACTCGGATATCCTTCTCCTGTCTTTTATATGTCTAATTTTGTTTTATCCTTTAGTATCACACAAACAGCCATAGCTCTGCCTCCTCGCTGTCTTCATGGCCACATGTGGTAGAAGTTTGGTGCTTCGCAGGAAAACCCCTAAATCCCTCAGAACAAACACAAAAATGCCATGCTTCTTTTTTTTTAGAAAACCAAAATTCTCTGATGGTTTTCCTGGTTACGATTGTGTGTGTTCGTCCTACAACAGTGGGTCTTATTTATTTATATATTCACTAAGGTAAATGCAACTTCAGTGAAATGACAACATATAACTTTTGTACAGTGTCGTCATGCATTTATCTAAAAAATAAAACGGATAAAACAAGAACTCATGTGGGCAATACTAAGTACCCCGTCTCTGCTTTCATCTGATTTAAGAGGAAAAGTTGCAGCCTGCTGCCACCAAACATCAGCACTGGATGAACTGATCCTCAGCAGGTGTGCAGATCTCTATAAAAGCACCCATTTTGGCAGCTTTTTAGTCTGGAGCTTTCACATAAGTTTACACAATGCACAGAGGGAAAGACATAAGCAATAGTCCAAAATAAGCAGTTGTTGCTCCACATCAATCTGGAAATGGTTACATTATAAAACAATATGGAGTTCAGCATTCTACATTGAAAAATATTATTCACAAGAGCAGAACATCCGAAACAGTTGCCAGTCATCCGAGGAGGGAACGTCCCAGCAAATAACTGAAAGAACTGCGAAACATCACCTGACACCTGGGCATTTCTGGGCTCACCTCAAAAGCTGAAGATAAGAAGAAGACCTGGGGAAGTGTCTACTGATCAACATGGCTTTTAGAAAATCAAGAAGAGAGCTAGAGGACATTTTTTCAGCAAATGGGATTATATACGTGTAAAAAGAGACAAAAAGAAAAAGTTCATCGTAGACTTCCAGGGCCTCAAATGCTCTGCAGCTGGAGTCCATCTCCACTGATCTCCTTGGTAAAATGTCAACTTTTGCTGCACAAACATTTACATAAAACAATATATATAAAACATATATATATAAAACATATATATATATATATATATATATATATATATATATATATATAAATAAACAAACAACAGCATACAAACAACATAAGAATGCAATGCAAATGAATAGAGCTTACAGGCCCCTCCCCCTCACTCTCTGCTGTGCTTCAGCTTTACCTGTGAAGTTCAAACATGGTTTTTCTTTTCTAATCCATTCAGCAGTTTAATCGCGTCACTGTAAAGATCCAGTGATTTAAGGTATTATGGGATGGGATCAAACTGGCCTTTGGTGGTGTGATGTGAATTTTTTTAGGTCGGTGGGGTCTGTTCGAAGATTTGTCTGGTAGTTTATTGATGATTATGCTGTTTGGATAAAGGTTTGGTGGTTCACAGTAACGGCAGCACAGAAGTGATCGGGATTCATGGTCTCAGCAATGGACATCTGATGAATGTTTTTTACCATTTCCCTCAACAGCTTCAGAGATGTTTCCTTCAGAAACGACCAACAGATGCAGAGGCATGGCTGAAGGTTTACCGTTCTGCCATCACATACTTTAAAGTTACAGAGTAAATTTACAACCTCCATCTGTACACCAGTTTGTGCGCATATTTGTGGGTCCGTTTCAAGATGTTGCTCATTAATGTGGCCCAGAGCTGCTGGCCTGAGCTGTTTCCTGTCTCTGGATCATCTGAGCGTAAGTGTGGTCCTGCTGATTTAAGTGTTGGCGTGACTGCCGGCGCAGATGAACTACAAGTTGGAAATAGTCAGTAGCTGCTAAAGAAATGACAAAAGACATTAGAAAAACAGCTCGTGGTTCATGTTTGCTTTCATTTACGTTCTTCACTTTGACAGCCCCGGAAATGCTGAAACGAAGAGTAAAGCGGTGGCAGATGCTGTCGGATGAAGGAGCTCTGGGCAGGACGTCAGAGATGCAGAAGGGACTCTTGTTTAGCTGAGGGGAAAACAAAATGTTGAAGCCTGGTTTTTAACTGATGTGACAGGATTTTTTGGACCGTATCTTCTGTCCCTGAGCTGATGTGGGGTAAATGTGTGTCGGAGCGATTGGGCCTGATTGCTGGTATCTGATCGTAAATAAACACCGGAGATGTTAAACAGGTGCAGATGTGTTTCTGTTGGTTTGTATCTCCCCACAGATACGACTCCGCTCTCTGTCTTTTCTCTGCAGGATGTCAGTGAAGCTGCGATTCGAGTCTTCGTCCGATGGAAGTTCAGTCCACAGAAGCCGCTCCTTCACCGGGTTCAGCTCTCTGACGGGTCGACAACGGTGAGGCAAACCAGGACCTCCTAAACGCCGTTGGCCTTTTTGCTTGACTGTTGTTGTTTCTGTTGCTCTTTAATTTACCCATCAGTAAGCCCCGCCCCCCTTAGTTACTGTTGCTAACGCAGACAAGCTGTCAGCGTTGTTTTACAGTGGCGACTGACAGGCGAACCTTCAGGACCCCAGCAGGGGTCTAGAGCAGGTCCAGTGTTCCAGGTCAAAACCCACACGTTTCCTCCTGAACGTGAGCTTCAGCTATCAACCGGACTTGGTCCTCCAGCACCCCTGCATGGACCTCACCAGGGGAATAAAATTACCTTTTTAAATGCCTGAATCCAAAATAGAAAATAACTTGCAGTGCACGTTGTAGTTCCAGTAATCACTGATTATTAAAGTGCTTTATTACCGTTCCAGCTGGTCCTCCACAGGGATCCGCTGGTCCAGCTGCAGCTGTAGATGTTACTGAGGGAAACCGGGTCACTGAAAGAGAAAAGTCTGTTCAGAGTTTCTGACAGAATTAAAGGAGTTTTTGTACATTTCAGTGAACCAGTGCTCACATAGGAAGAAGCAGAAAAAGAAAAAAGAAAAAGAAGCAGAAATACCTTGGAGCAGATTCTGGTCTCGTCCCGTGTCCGTGAAGCTTCTCCTGTTGAAGTTGTTGAATCTCCTCGCTCTCCGACAGCTCCAATTATAGGACGGATAGTGAAGGCAGAGTTTGAGATTTGATTTGTGAATGAAGGAAAACAACAAACACAGAGGCAGCGTCAGTCTCACGAGACAGAGAGAGAACGAAATGTCACGTTGACAAAGCACACAGTCGCTTCCTGTGTGCACGTTAGGATATTTATACACACAAACATCCAGACAGTGTTCCATCTCAAACATGCACACACACATTCCCGTCATTCCTCCGGTGGCACACAGACGGGTCTCCCATGAACCGTCCTGAGGCTTTGATGGTAACAGCAGCATGACAAACACACGTAACAAACACCACATGGCAGGAAAGAACGCCGAAATCAGCTTCTTTGTATTCGCAGAACGTGGAGCACAGAACGTGGGTTGGTGTTGTTGTGGGTTGGCGTTCACCTGGGTTGGTGTTGTTGTGGGTTGTCGTTCACCTGGGTTGGAGTTCACGTGCTGTTCACCGAGTAGTTGGGTTGATTTGAGCTCGGAGAGCTTTCACACCATAAACAGACCACATCAGAGTCTGCTGAGTCTGCAGCCTTTTTTTTAGCAATCCCACCACTGACCACACGGGGGCAGCATATCACCAGAAAGCTTATGTGTCAGCTTAAAGGGGCAACATCAACCTGCCGTGACTGGTTGTGGGTCGGCCTCAGGACGAAGCTTAGTTAAGCCTGTACTAACCATGTGTTGATGATCACAGCCTTGGAGTCCCCCAGGGCTTCATAGGTTAGCGTGAGCAAGCCAAGCTAAAACAAACTTCACAGAAAAAGTAAAGAAATTAGTGTTTTTGATTATGTCTTTGTTGTAACGATGCTTTTTGGTGATAAATCTTATTCCGATGGAAAGCATGTTTATTTCCCTTCTAAATGGCGTCACGTTTGTTAGGAACATGCATTTGTGGGAGGAGCAGCGAGCGGAGGATGTGGGTTGCACTTATGTGCGATGTTTAGCCAACTTGTGGTAACTGCGCTTGGGTGAGCATGTTTGTCCAGTTCTTCTTATACAGTCTCTGTGTGAGACACAACAAACTGGATCCACACTCATTAACGCAGCTTGTCATTGGCTCTTTTGTCACAACAACAGCTGTAAATGCCCCCATGTGGTCAGAAGTGGTATTGCTACTCAGAAGGTCTCCAAAGCGACGATACAACCTGCTGTTTTCATTGTGATTAATGCTGCAGACACTTTGTTAATCAAGAGTGTGTAATCCTGAAGGAATTTGATGTTTCTGCTAACCCCGCCTCCCCCCAAATGTAGAGCCATCAGTAGGACACGGGTATTTTTATTGTTTTGGCCAAACTGGTTTTCTCCATGGTGACATTAATTCTAATTCCTCACTATTTTGAGACACATCTCCAGTTTTCAGAGTCGGGTGTTTCTGATTTTCTTGAACTGTTATTTGAGACCTGATCTTAGGATAAGAAGGTAACGTCTCTGCCTCTCTGTGCTTCTAGATCTTCTTCTGTACGTAACTCTCTTCGCTTCAAAGCCATGACGAGAAGTAAATCTCCCAGGATGCACTTCTCCTCTCGTCAAGGGTCGGGCTCTATCTGGTCCCTGCAGCCGGAGCAGGTGGACAGGGTCTTCCTGGCACTTAGCAGAGGACTTAAGTAAGGGGACTTTATTTTTTAGCATTTGTTTAATCATTTTTTTCCGTAGTTTTTTTACTACTGTACTGAAAAACGTCCCAGATGTCCTTTGACTGTTAGAAACAGATGCAGACTGTCTTGTAGCCACTAGGGGGCTCTGTGCTACAGCATCACTCAATGAACTGTATTTGTGAAAGAAAATAAAGGATTCGTCTTCATTTGTTGCCACTAAGGTGCAACATTGGTCTCACAGTCTTACACCTGGTTAAAAACATACAAACAAACATCTGGACAGTATGCTCTGCCTTTATTAACAAAGCCACAGGTTACATCTGTAATGCATCCGTCATGTAAGCAACTATCAACTGTCGTTGTTGGAGGGAAACTGCAGCAGTACTGTGATGTAACGTTCTACAACCACGTTCATTTTATCTGTAATGCCGATGTGACTGATGTGCTCAGGGAGTACTTGGAGAGTCACCAGGCAGAGATGGACTTCCTGTCTTCACAGCAGAGAGAGACCAAGAGGAACTCCAGACTGGTGAGAAGAAACACACGAAGAAGCATAAATATGCTGTAATAACTATAGTAATGATGATGCCTCTCTTCTTGTTCCAGGCCTTCCTCTATGACCTGGAGAAGGTAATATGTTTGCACACATTTATTCTTACAGTTAAACCTAAATAATTATGTAGCAATACAACTTGTGACCACATGAGGGCATTTATATCTGCATTGTGGACAAAAGAGCTGCTGACTTCACTGTACTAATGAGTGATGACGGTCCGGTACGTCTTGTTAAAGCACTTTTTCCTCCAGACGCTGATGTTTCACCTTCCACGCTGAAGGTTTCATCAGTTCATGACTGGTGGGGCATTTGAAGTTCATAAGCTGTTGCATAAGTGAAGTTACTTACAATCACTGAGCCCGTCATCAGTCATGTGGGTTGATTGAGTCTTTGGTCCCATGAATCCACATGCAGGAGCTTCATTGTGGCGTAGCTGCACATAGTAACTGACGTCATGACGACGTAGATGCGAACACGGGTTCACTGCTCGTTTCTGCGTTGACAGGAGATCAGAGCGTTGGAACGACACATGCGACGATTAGAATTCCAGATCAGCAAGGTAAATTCATCAGTATTTTCTCTTCACGTTGAACTTTTTCCTTTGTAAAAGATTTATTTGTGGATTATTAAAAAAATTAACATTTCAGAAACTAATAAAGACTAAAGAGACAGTATCACCACTGTTATGACAGACTGTAAACCATCTTCACACAGCTGGACATCTCTTCTTCATTCAGCCTCCACGCTCCAGATGTGCATTCACAGATTTCCCAGGAAGGCCCCGTATTCCCTCCTGATGGGTTCTAGAGTCCAATTATGGTTCTGTTCTTGACTTTTTCTTTAACTCTGCTTGGACAACGATGTCAGATACCCGTCAGATGTGTCTCATCTTAGGGAGTGGTGGCCTAGTGGTTACAGTGGTGGGCTTGGGCGTGGAGGACCCAGGTTCAAGCCCAGGGCTGCCCACAATGGTAAATCACTGGGGGCCCTTAACTCCCAATTGCTCCCCGGGGCGCTGCCCTGCTAGCAGCCCCACTGCTCACTAGTGAAACTAGTTGATGGGTTAAAAGCAGAGACTAATTTCGGTGCATCGTACATACAGCGTGTGCACGATGTCCACACTGACAAGAAAGGGAAGAAAAAAAAAAAAAAAAAATCATCTCCATGATGGACATCTTCACCCTTGCACCCATCGCCGCACCACCGTTACATTCCTCCACAATGCCAACTCATACAGCGGTCATTTCGCCCCCTTCACACCTGTGTTACTACCTCTCTTAGGCAGTACAGCAGCTGTGGAATGAAATGTCATGCTGTTCCAGGTCACAGCGGGGTGGAATGAAGGCGCTACAGGGCGGAAGGAGCTGGACCTCACGTTGATGTCGCTGCATCCTGTTGAGCTCGTCTCGTGTGTCTGCAGGTGGATGAGTTGTATGAGACGTACTGTATCCAGTGGAGGCTGTGTCAGGGAGCGCTCAACATGAGGAGGGCCTTCTCACTGTCGCCGTCCACCAGAGCCTCCAGAGAGAGTCTGCTGGAGCTCAGCCGCAACCACAGGCACAGTCTGCAGGTGCTCACAGATAAATGTGTGTGTGTGTGCATGACAACATTCTGTCCAAACTTTGAGAAGATATGAGTTAATACTGGTTTTAACATTTTAGTTTCCTAAAACCAGACTTCATCTAATATTAGCTCAATCAATAATTATATTCTGTCTGTGAATAAAGACGTAACAGAGCATCCATCCATCCATCCATCCATCCATCCATCCATCCATCCATCCATCCATCCATCCATCCATCCATCCATCCATCCATCCATCCATCCATCCATCCATCCATCCATCTATCCATCCATCCATCCATCCATCCACATTTCTGGCTTCAGGTCGCAGGTGTGAATTCCTGAGCAGAGATGGGGGCCCTAGTGGTCAGTCAGGGAACTGCATGGTTTGGGGCGCCCGTGTTGGCGTCATCACAGGTTCAGTTACATCAGAATGCTGGACGAGGATCTTTGGACTCAGGCAGATGGATAAGTCCTTAGTCGCCTGGAAACGGCCCCAATCCTGCAGCTGCAAAAGGAAAAATCACAAGGGGACCATAAAATTGCACATTTATTCATTTAAAATCATTATAACAGTGAACACTGGTTCTCTGCTTGGTGGAGATGATAGGTCAACGGTTTTGGCCAGGATATGTTTCCATTAGAGTCTCCAGTGTGCAGAAAGGAAAGGTTGATGGTCACCCAGAAATACAGACTATGGAAAAGTTGATCCAGGATAAATCCTGGATCAAACCAGGTTCTGATGAGTTTGACAGTAAGATGACAACTGATAAGCTGTGGGACATGAGAAGACGGCTACCGAAGGCACCGACGCTGCAGAAGGCACAGACGCTGCAGAAGGCACCGATGCTGCAGAAGGCACCGATGCTGCAGAAGGCACAGACGCTGCAGAAGGCACAGACGCTGCAGAAGGCACCAACGCTGCAGAAGGCACCGACGCTGCAGAAGGCACCGATGCTGCAGAAGGCACAGATGCTGCAGAAGGCACCGACATGCAGAAGGCACCGACGCTGCAGAAGGCACCGATGCTGCAGAAGGCACAGACGCTGCAGAAGGCACCGACGCTGCAGAAGGCACCGACATGCAGAAGGCACCGACGCTGCAGAAGGCACCGACATGCAGAAGGCACCGACGCTGCAGAAGGCACCGATGCTGCAGAAGGCACAGACGCTGCAGAAGGCACCGACGCTGCAGAAGGCACCGACATGCAGAAGGCACCGACGCTGCAGAAGGCACCATCATGCAGAAGGCACCGATGCTGCAGAAGGCACAGACGCTGCAGAAGCACAGATGCTGCAGAAGGCACCGATGCTGCAGAAGCACAGATGCTGCAGAAGGCACCGACGCTGCAGAAGCACCGACGCTGCAGAAGGCACCGACGTGCAGAAGGCACCGACGCTGCAGAAGGCACAGACGTGCAGAAGGCACAGACGCTGCCGTTCACTGTGCGGGACTGAACTTGATCTTGGCCACATCTCCGCAGTGAAACAAGCCGCAGTCAGACTCTTAACGTGCTGAAATGACACAGAGCGAGCTGACGTAGCAGACGATCACTCCTCATTGACCTGTAAGCTGTCGAAATGCAACAGGCGCTGGATTTGTTGTGCCAGGTAATTATGCAATTAAACTGGGTTAGAATGACTAAACTGAGCCAGCATGATTCTGTGATCTCACACGGGACAGCGTTTAGTTGTTTTGGACCTCTGTGACCTCTGTTTACGGCACAAATGCTCTTTTTCAATAAACCCAGAGATCAGCAGATAAACACTGCCACTAAATAAGTTCAGGTTGCAGGTGAATGCTGGATCTGTACTGGGCCTCCTCCCAGTTGGACATGTCTGAGACTGTCTGGGGGGGCATCGAAACCAGATGAACCACCTCGTGGCGACTCTACTCTGAGTCCTGATGTTTAAGAGAGGGTCCAACCTCCCTGCAGACGAAACATATACTGTACAAGAAGAATTGGACAAGCCCTCTGTGACATCTGCCCCTAGTGGTTAGTCGAGGAACTGCATGTTCTGTTTTGCATTTGAGATGATGAGAAGTAAACACAGCCGTTAACAGAAGATGGCATAAAGGCAGCCCAAATCTGAAGAATCATTAGTTCTTTTTTTCTTCTCTAAAATGTGTTCCTCAATCTTCTGCTCTGCGCAGGAGATGTCAGCTATGGAAGGAGATCTGGAGATCCTCCTCGGAGAGCTGCACATCAAGATGAAGGGTGAGCACATGCAGATCAGCTGGAAGGTTATCAGCGTCTTCAAAACCTTCTTCCAAACATGTGTCTTCCTTTGCAGGTCTGATCGGCTTCGCTCGACTGTGCCCTGGAGATCAGTACGAGGTGAGGTCATCTGATCACTCTGGGAAAACTTGTGACTCTCATGCTCACAGGCGTCGAGAGCAGATGAGAAAGTACGCGCCGTCTTAGAAGCGGAGCTACTTAAATATTGAAGTAATGAGATGGACAACAAGGAAGTGGAGCTTTAAAAAGCAGATGTTGCAAAATGTCAATCTTGCGCTGCTGCAAGAAGAACTTTGAACCAGCAGTTAACTGGATTTTTATTTATTTATTTAACTGTCACTGTTATTTAACCCCCAGTTTAAAAAAGGATCATCTTGTTTCTTGATGTATAATCAGTGATGGATAATGTTGTGTCCTGTTGGTGTCACATGACCAGGTGCTGGTGCGGTTGGGTCGACAGCGGTGGAGGATCAGAGGGAGGATTGAGTCAGACGACACTCAGTCCTGGGATGAAGAGGAGATGGTTTTCCTTCCTCACATACACCACAACTTTGAGATGAAGGTCAGAGGACACACACACACACACACACACACACACACACACACACACACACACACACACACACACACAAACTAGAATTATCAAAGTTGGCAATTCTGACATAATCATCAGTGGAGGTTTGAAGCTCCTAGTGGTCCTTACAGGAACTGCAACTTTTCTTGCTTTGCAATTTACACAACAAAGTGCACCTCTAGTGGGACAACGTGGTACTACCACACTTTATTGAGTAAAAGAACTTCAGTGAGGGCAGCATGGTGGTTTAGTGGTTGGTTGCCTCACAGCAAGAAGGTTCCTGGTTCGATTCCCGGCCCGGTGGGTCTTTCTGTGTGTTTGCATGTTCTCCCCATGCTTGTGTGGGTTCCCTCCAGGTACCAAAGACATAGTCCAAAGTCATACTAAATGTCCCGTAGGTGTGAATGTGAGTGTGCATGTTTGTCTGTCTTGTATGTGGCCCTGCGATGGACTGGCGACTCTGCCTTTCGCCTACTATGTGTCGGGATAGGCTCCAACAGACCCCCTCTGCAGTAGTGTTTTAGTTAAACTCATCCAAAGACAGAGTGCGGTAACTCCCTTTTTTTTTTTTACGTTGCCTCGTTGTAAAAATTTACTTCCAAAGAAGGAATTTGATAAATGCAGTAACTCCACCCACGACATGTTTCACTGGGTGTCATGAAATCATGTTTACGTGGATGATACATTTACCTTTGCAGGCCACAGTGGTCAAAATGGAAAGTTCATCAGATTCAAGCAAAAAGTGTGTAATAATTTAAATCCTTGTTTTTTTAGGTGACAGAGGCAAAGGGTCTGGGCTGGCAGCTGGTCGGCATGGTAACGTGTGCGAGCGCAGACTTCTTTGTGTCAAAGCCGCAGCTGATGTTGGTGGACATCACAGAGCTGGGAACCATCAAGCTGCAGCTGGAGGTCACCTGGAAGTATGAACACACACACACACACACACACACACACACACACACACACACACACACACACACACACACACACACACACACACACACACACACACACACACTGAGATGAGGCCCTGAAAGACTGAAGTGGAAAAGTGGAAAGAAGGAAAATCACAAAGGGAACTTAAATATGTATCTACACATGTTTGTACTCTGGTCACTGAAATGGCATCAAACTGACAAAAGTAGCTAGAAATAATAATTTATTGAAAATTGCTTTGACTTCAATGACAAATGCAACCAGCTGAAACGGCAACGAAACAATGAACTTTCCCCTCGAGCTCATAAAAACGAGTCCAACTGACAGCCAGAACCTGCAGAATCCAGCGGTGCCGTCAACTTCCCACCTCTGCACCTGCTGTGACGGAGCCGCACTAGTGACCTTTTTCAAAGTAGGTGGACAGGAATTGGGTTGGTGGGGTGGGGGCACGCAGGAGTGATCGACAGGCCAGGATCCGAACCTGCGCTGACGCCTGCTCAGCCCACTGGGCTGTCCCGGGCCCTGCAGATCACATTTCAGGCTTCAGAGGAGGCAGGTGGAGGACATTTCACAGAACCTCCCTGGTTAGGAAAGCACTGCCAGAAAAACATGAGAGTCAAAACGCATTCATGCTGCCAGACATTGTATTCCATTGTTGGGGTGGAAATACACAATACACAGTTTTGATTAAAAAGTGAAAACTCCCGGCTGTAGGTTTAAATGAAAGGTCCCATATCATTCTTTCCTAGCTGTCATTTTAGGAGATGCGTGATTGATTGAGAGATTAAGTATCTTCTGTAATGATGACTCCCTTTTCACGCCCACCACAGACCAAGCATCGCTCACAGACTGTATAAGAAGAACTGGAAAAGATCCCCGGTGACGTCACCCACTGCTTTTCTGAGAAGGGCTTTTGCAGCCTCTTTTTCCTCGTACTGCACTGTAGCCTGTTGCAAATGGGTGATGCAAACAGGCCTGGAAGCTGACTGGAACACGCCCACCATATGTCAATCACAGGGTTAGGCTGTCTTAGCTTGTGCTAACCTATGATGCTAATTAATTATATTTTTCACATTAATTCTGATCAAATCTGTCCAAACATGCCCATCAATGAGGTCTTTTTATCTCGAAAACCGTAGATGACTGGATATTTCTTTTCTTTTCTGGACCCGTGTTGGTTCCTGTGCACACTGAGCAGCTGTTAATGAAAAGACCGGTTTCAGTGATCGGGCTCCGTTGTTTATGTACAGAATTCTGTATATAGGCTTATATTAAATATACTTTTCATATGGATAATGTAGGGGCTTCAAGTATTTCATGAATCTGCCTCATGAGCCACGAATTAAGACTTGGAGAGCCAAACTGTCAGTTATGCCGGCCAAGAGAACTGCTTTAAAAGAGTGCGGAGCTGCCTGGTTTGAATATCTGCGGACAGAAAGGAGGCTCCCACACTCTCCCACACTCCCCCACACTCTCCCACACTCGCAGCCAGGACTCCCTCCGCACCGAACATGCTCAGTTACTCTCCAGTAATGTCCTGGACGTTCAACAGCTTCAAGCCGTGACTGAAACCAATTTCCTGTTTGTTTGTTTCTGCAGCCCGTTTGACAGCGCTGAGAGGATGAAGCCGTTGTCCGTCAGCAAGCAGTCGGTTTCCAGCAGGAAGAGTTCAGTTTACAGCTGGACGGCGCCGAGCACGCCCTCCTTCACGGAGAAATATTTTGTAGTCTGTACACACGACTCGTTTTATTTTCAGTGTTTCAAACTCTTACACATAAAAATCCATCACATTTCCGTGAACTCCTCTTCCTCTTGCTCTCCTTCAGTCGATGGTGCGACAGCTGCAGGATGAAGAGGGTTCCCTCCCATCACTGCTGCCGAAGAATCATCATAGCAGAGGAGGCGTGTCCCTGATCAGCTACCTGTCCAACCCGTCACACACCTCCATCACGTCAGCTGCTCCGAGCTCGTACACCCCCAGGTATGCGGTGGAGGCTGGTCAGGCTGCACGGTCACGATGTACCTCAGTGAAGACAGTAAATGTCTGAGTGATGTTTTTTATTAAAGGCAGGGTAAGGGATTTTTTCAGATTTTCGAGAGACGTCACATCGGTGTACTCATTAGATGCCGCTGAGGAGAAATTGACTGAATGTGCCGGAGTTCTGGTTTGACAGCACTTCAGATACCTTACTGTAAATGTTTCGTGGCGTTTCAAAGGTGACAAAGCTGACGGAGTCTGAAAACAGGACGTTGTTAGATCATGTTGGTTCCTGTCCTGACCATGGACCAGTGGTCCAGCTCTAAACCCTCAGCAGGGTTCTGTAGGGGGGTGGAAGGTGACCCAACCAGTTTACTTGCCTTTGTGGCCCCTCTGGGACTCCTGTGGGGGCTTCTGCCCTTGTTGGTGGTTCTGTTCACTTCTATGGACAGAATTTCCAGGTGCAGCCGAGGGGCGGAGGGGGTCTGGTTTGATGACCTCAGGACCGGATCTCTGCTTTATGCAGATGATGTGGTTCTGTTGGCTTCATCAGGCCAAGACCTTCAACTCTCACTGGAGAGGTTCTCGGCTGAATCTGAAGCGGCTGCGAAGAGAATCAGCACCTCTAAATCCGAGACCACGATCCTCAGTCTGAAAAGGGTGGAGTTCCCACTCCGGGTCGGGGATCAGGTCCTGCCCCGAGTGAAGGAGTTCAAGTGTCTCGGGTCTTGTTGACGAGTGAGGGAAGGATGGAGCAGGTGATCAATAGGCGACCACTAACAGAAGCAAAGAAGAGAAGCTTCTTATCTAAAACTCGGACTTTATCTGTAACGTGAAACACAAACTCTGTAGGTGTTTGATTGTGAATGTGCTGCGTGCTTCTGCCCCTCAAGCCTCAGCCGGGCTCACAGCTACCCCTCCAGCTACAGTCGGGCCACCAGCCTGGGAGGCAGCCGGACTCAGCTGTCGCTCGGCGAGGAGGAGGAGCCGGAGGCGAGGCAGACGGTGGACGAGAAGGAGTGGGGAGGTGTGTTGGGAACGCCCTCGTCAGCAGAGGAAAGCAAAGCTGCTGCTCTTGTGGCCTTACAGAGGTGAAGATGAACTCACAATGTCTATTTCTTTAAAGTGCTGCTGAAGTCGAGCTTAAACCTTTTTCATGAGTTCAGCCTTGCAGCGTTTGAATGTTTGTGTTTGATCAAATCCAGGCAGAGTCCTGCTTTAGATTCTGACCTCAGATCATCTTCTTTACGTCGCTTCGTCCTCTCTGCTCATGTCCCATCAACTCTTTACTCCAGCAACACGAGCAGACCCGTTCCTCTCAGTCAGACATGGACGGGAGCAGTACTTTCCATGACCTCTGTCAGGGTTTCACGTGTGGTCAACTCAGCTGTGGCTCATTTCAAACCAGCCTAGAACCTCTGGCTGCTGCAGAAGCGGCTGATGACGTTTCTAAACTGTTTGCAGGTCCAGCACTCCCGACATCCTCAGGAAGAACACAGGCGGAGAAGCAGCCAATGAGCGAGACAGCGAGGAGGTAAAGTCAAAGTTAACACCAACCATTCAGCGGTGTGAAGCTTTTCTCCGTCGGACCGTCCTCACCCCTCCAGCTTGTTTTCGCCTCCTTGTCTCGTGTCTCATCGTTTCTGCATTTATTCCAGGGCTCCACAGACCGCCAGGTGTATTCTGCCGCAGCTTCGCCCACGTCGCCTGATCCGCCTCTGGCTGACTCGCCCGCGGCAGCGGCGGCAGCTGCCCCAGCCCCGGGGAGGTCAGGGGTCAGCAGCGCACAGCGCGGGACCCAGGCCCTCAGGCTGGGGTCCCTAATCGCAGAGCTGGAGAAAACGCTGCAGAACCAGAGCTGCTCTGACAAGGAGCTGAGAACCCTGGACCACCAGATAGTCCACCTGGGAACCATCCTGAAGGTACCTGTGTTGGTTGACTCGTCATCACAGACATTTATGAGAACACTTGCTCACGTTTGTCTGTCCTGCTGCAGAACAACCTCTCCTTGCTCAGGAGATCCTCGTCTGAAGAGACTCTGGCCGTGGAGGAAGTCCTGGGCAGCTTTGACTTCCTGTCACATGACTTCAGCGCAGATGACGACACTTCCTGTTTGGGCAGCCTGCGACTAAAAGACAGCGGGTAAGTCTGCAGGCGGACAGAAACCTCGAGCCGCCTGAACTGAACCTCACACAGCAGCCAACCTCCCTGAAAATATTCCTGTCTGACAGTGAGATGAGCTCAGTCGGCCACTGGGTGGCGCTGTGATCGGCTGACAAATGTCAGCGACTCTTGAACCAGCGTTCATGGGCTTCGACTGGCGCGACTCCGCTTGGTCACAGATGATATTCATCTGTTTCTTTTCTCCGTCAGCATCAGCTCCTTCCAGCAGAGCCCTCCGAGGAGTCTGGGCCTCCTCCCTCAGGACAACCAGGCCTCTGAGGAGGAACCGGTCATCGTCCCGCTGTCTTCTGGGAACTGGGGTCTTGACCAAGCCCTGGAGACCCATCTGGACATCTGCTGCATCCTGCTGCAGGTACATGATCAGCCAAGTCCCAAAGCTTCGTAAAACAACTGTGGTGTTACAGTAGTACTTTAACTTCAACAAGAGAAGCTTCTTCCATCCAAGATCCTGGTTCTGAGTAGTAAAACGCTCCT
The DNA here is from genome assembly GCA_014839995.1 of Xenentodon cancila. Lineage (NCBI taxonomy): Eukaryota > Metazoa > Chordata > Actinopteri > Beloniformes > Belonidae > Xenentodon > Xenentodon cancila. The sequence goes on along the minus strand of CM026203.1, from coordinate 29,556,783 downwards.
AAATGAAAGAAATCTGTGTATTTAGATGTAAATCGTCCTGCAGCTGTCTGAGTCTGCAGGAGCCACTTGGTGGCAGAAGAAGCAACATTTCCAGCTTGTTGTAGGTTCATCTCAACCTCACAGAAGGTTCAGGGGCTCTGAGACCAACCACAAACCCCTCAGAGGTCTCAAAAGTCCAGGTTTTCTATCTGAATTTAAAAATGTACATATCGTTTTCCTCAGATGATAAAAACGAGTGACTTCAGTCCAACTCGCAGGGAGCTGCTGGAGGAGATGTCTCATCAGGCGGAGGCCCTGGACAGAGTCAGCTGTCTGCTGCTGGAGCAGAGCGAGAACATCACAGCTCAAGACAGTCAGCAAAAATATGAACTATAACCTGAGATTAAATCATACAGCCAATTGTTTACAGCAGGTTTTAAAGCATGCTCAGGTTCTCTTGATGTCTGGAGGTAAATGAAGGTCAACGTTGGACTTCTAAGCTCCTGTCTTTCACCTGCAGTCCTCCCGAAGGCCCAGAGATCGAGGGACATCCTGCTGTTCTGGGAGGAGTGTGTGGACGACAGCAGCTCTCCTTTCTGTTGCCACGTCGACGGCTTTTCCAGGGCGCTGAAGAAGCGTTACACACACAAGGTGAAGGCCAAGCAGCCCGGCCAGTCGGAGAAAGGTACGAGTCCACCAGCACCACGCGTGAAGGTGTCTGAGTGACTGCAGCCACTTTTTAATGTCTGTCACACGATCCGTATCCAGATACAGCTGCCAACGTGGCATCGGGGAATTTTAGGTGAAAAATAAAAGCCTCGACAATGAATACATGTCTGAAAAAAATAGACAAATAAAAGAACTTGGACCTTTGCATCTTTTTTTTTAATCCTGTGTTTGTCTGATCAGCTGATTTTTGTTTTTCAGGCCTTTCACCGTTTAAAACGTTTCTTTCTCCTAATACTACACGACTACAGTCCAGCTCGTAATTCAGTTTTATCTTTGGTGTTTATCCTTCTTAAATCATATTTCAGTCCAAAACTGATTTTGTGTCCATCAAACGTTCTTCTTGGTGTCTTGGAACTTTTTTGTATTTTAAAAGTCGGACCGTTTTATGGAGTTTAATCACATTTTCCTGATTTGGAGTTTGTTTCTCGCTGTGTGACAAATTATCCACGTGTGTGGAAAAGAAATCACCACCAAAGAACAACGTACAGGCGCTGGCGTGCAGGTTCTGGTTCTGAACGGCCTCGTCTCCTCCCCCAGTGTTTTCTCGGCTCCTGCGGCAGGTCCAGGCTCCGTGCCGCCTGGTTCCGGGCTGGCGGCCCGTCTGCGGCCCGGACAGAGTCACCCTTCTCCAGCTGTCGGTGTATCTGAAGCGCCGGAGCGTCCGGGAGCTGGGCGCGCACATCTCCAGCCTCTCCAAAGAAGGTAAAGCGTTCGTTTTAAAACCTCCCAGCTTCTGGTCCTGGACGGAGTTGGGTTGCTGAAACCTGCGCGCTCGTTGATTTGAGAAAGACGACAGTCAGAAACAAAGACAAACAGCTCGTCTCAGTTAAAGTTTTTCTTATTGGAGATTCTTACATACGGACCTTTCTGTTCGCCTGAAACCTCCCACAAAACATCCAATGTGAAGAATGTGGACAGAGGTTTTCTGACGACTGGCTAAACTGATGGCGAGGAACCACTAGGGTCCGGATCCGCCCCGGACCTGCAGTTCCTCTGTAGACCACTAGGGTCCGGACACGCCTCGGACCTGCAGTTCCTCTGTAGACCACTAGGGTCCGGATCCGCCCCTGACCTGCAGTTCCTCTGTAGACCACTAGGGTCCGGATCCGCCCCGGACCTGCAGTTCCTCTGTAGACCACTAGGGTCCGGATCCGCCCTGGACCTGCAGTTCCTCTGTAGACCACTAGGGTCCGGATCCGCCCCGGACCTGCAGTTCCTCTGTAGACCACTAGGGTCCAGATCCAACAGTGAGTTTTCCAAAGTTCTAATTTTGCCTCAGTATTTTACAGGTTTTTGACAGTTTTTAAATCATATTTTTGTATCATTATGAATAAATTGAGTAATTACATGTTGCTTTTTGTTTGTTTTGTTTAAAAATGTTTTTATGTGAGTGGTACAGAGGTTTCAGAAATTCATGTATCACATGGATACATCCGAGTTCGCGAGGTTAACAGATTTTCTGCGTTTGCCACAAAATGTGATCTGATCTTGATTTAAGTCCCAATAACAGACAAACAAATGTTGTTGCCAATGTATGTCAGCAGCAACATCAACCGAGTACAGACCGAAGAAGATCAATAAAGCAAACATCTGCTGCGTTTCAGAGCACGTCCTGACGGCGCTGACCGGTCCCAAGCGGAGGAAGGCCTTGAATAAGCTGCGGAGGCGGGACATCGCGGAGCTCCTCCCACTGGGATGCACCCTGCAGACTCTGGCCGCCCTGCAGCTCGACTCCAACCACAAAGTCTGCAAAGCTGCCACCAGTTGCATTAGCAGAGCCGCTGGCTGCAAGACGTTTCGGAGCAAAGTAATCACAGCAAACACGAATGAGTATCTGACGAGAAAGACGCAGACAGAAGTAGTCAGTAAAAAGGAAAAAGAGACAAACGCAAGATCCTGGTGCAGAAGCCTCGCTCCTATTGGTTCAGAATTTACTCAATGTTTCATACATCCGCTGAAGCCTTTTTTGTAATAACAAATATAATAAAGGTTGTCTCACGTCTGCGTTGACCTCCTGCAGGCGCTGGTTTACTACACGGAGAACCTGAGGAGCCCCGACGTTCAGCTCCAGCAGAGCTCCTGTCTGGCGCTTAAATGTCTCCGGGTGAGTTCAGCGTTGCTCACAGACGTAGTTTTCATCGCCATCCGACATCTCACTGATGGTCGGTGTGTTTGTGTTTGTCAGGCGACAGAAAGCGTGGAGCACATAGCAGACTTATGGAGATCAGCAGATGAAGATCTCCGATGTGCAGCCAAGGAAACCGTCCTCTCGTTCGGTACCAGCACTTCTTAATTTAAAAGCTCCTGTTCATTTTATTTCAGGGTTTACTTAACTTTTTATTTTACTTCCTGATGTTTTGAAGGTAAAAAGGGATACGAGGCTTTCCAGAAGATGGACCAGCTGTACGCTGAGATGGAGGAGGAGGTTTACAAGAACCTGGAGACTGAGATTACCATTCTGTAGGACACAAGTGTGGAGATGCGTCCTGGAAACAGACGCTCCCGACTGTGAGGGATAGAGACCAACGTTAAACCAAGCTTGGATAACGTCCACGAGCCGCCACAAAACACCGATTTGAGTTCATTAAACGACAAACACCGAAGCTCCTCAGTGGTGACGAAGATCTTATGAAGGTGACGTCTTTGTCTGGATGGATGGTCCACCCTCGAGGGCTTCAACGTCATCCGGAAAAACTTCACGGCGAACTTGAGTTTATTCTTGACTCTGGTTCAAAGACGTTCTTTTGCAGTAACATTTATCTTTATTCACGTGCAGCTTTGACACTGTTTTACTTTCCTTTAACAGTCATTACTTGGTTTCCATGTTGTAAAATGAAGGATAAATATATTTTTACGTCACAGTGTTTCACGTCTGACTTAACGTCCACAATATGACGTAAATATTATGTTGAGAGTGTAAGAACGTTAGTTTAATCTTTTAGCTGAAAAACATCTGAAAGAGGAAACATTCGCGCAAAGCGCAGCAGAGCCAGTCGAGTTTTTACTTTTTATTTCATTCTTAAATGACCAAATATTTTTGTCATAAAGCTCAAAGTGCCTTGGACGGACACGGTTCCTGCAGTTTTCACACAAACGTATCTGATCAGGAATATTTAAACAACTAATTCAAGTTAAACCTCTGAAAGTGGCGGTGTCCTGCGTCGTGTGTTGTTGCCAAAATGATCAAAATTCAGCCTTTAACGTTTGTCTTTACTGATGTAAATACTGACCCAGTTGTTCATTTTTAAAATTATTTCACTTCATAACTACTTAAAGTAACGGTCTGAGGCGTGTACAGATAATTACTGGACCAGCCATCTGTGATGTCATCAGCGAGGTATTTTCCACGGTCACATGTTGGAAATCAGCTGAAAAAGGAAACCTGGAGGCTGGCTGGGACACGCCCACCTTATGTCAATCACTGTCAGCTATTTTAGTTTGACTGACATCATTGACTGCTGGCTGCCAATCAAAGACCACACCCCTTATTTTGCATAAATGTATCGCTTGCCATCGTTTTACCTGATGGAATTGTTTTAGTGAGATGGAAAATAGGAAACGCAAGGTGAATGGCGATGGGGAGAAGTTACGTTTAAAAAAGAAGAAAAGAGTCGTTGAAGTCCGAGCTTCAAAAAGTACAAACTTGGAGGAAGTGTTTGGGTGCGGGGCCACTGTGACGCCACCAGAGGGCGCTGCTGGCCAGCTTCATCAGTACAGGCAGCTGTGACGACGACAAAGGCACCGCCGCTGGTGAGCATCCTAGTCTCCATGGATACGGCGACGTCCTTATGTTTACCTGTCCGGTGCCTCCGCGTGCACGTCTGGTCGTGTAAAACCAACTTCTCCGCGTCTCAAACTCGTCAAGACTCGAGTCAGGAGCAGAATTCACGGGAAGCACTCGTGTTTACGGCTGCAGAGGGAAAAACAAAAGAAACGTGGGAATCAGTATTGACGAAGCCACTCCCCCTTACACAAAATGTACAAATTAAACATTAAATGTTTGTAATACTTACTAAAGGTCTGTTTGACAGAATACATGTTCAACTTGAACAGTGGCTCTGCGGTGATCATTATTTATTTTATGTGCATTTGCAGGTTTTTGTACTTTTCTTACTTTGATATCACGACAGCTGGAAGTGACTAATAAATACAAATAAACGCGTTTTTAATCGTTTCATTCGCTGCCCCCTGCTGGCCGCGCAGGTTAACGGCCCAAGCAGACCAGAGGACGTTTGACTCAAATTATTCTCCAACAGGAACCTTGAAGAGCAGCCTGTCAGCAAAATCTCACGTGAGCAGATGACGCTGGTCCACTTTGACCCTGTAGGAGAGTTAAAAGTCCAGATGCGGAGGCAGCGGGTTCCCATCTGGCTGCTTAATTCGAAAGTGACACGTGAACCATTTCAAAGTTGCGCTCACAGCTCGCTGCTGCAGTTCAGCTGTTAACACCGCTGATTGGCTGTCAGAGTTAAACAGTCACCAGGGTGGGCGCGACTTGCCAAAAGTTCAACCTTGGTCCCGTGAGACCAGAACAGATTCCGCCCGGCGGTTTGTGGGGCCTGAATTCATCTGCTGGCATCATTCAGACACCGTTAACAGACACGCACAGTCATGTTAGGAGCGACCGGTTGGTGTGCAGACCTCTGTAGAAGCAGATGTTTTGGCAGCTTGTTGGTCTGGAACATTCAAATGTGCAGCAGCACAATGCCATCAGGGGAAGACATCAGCAATGATCTTGGAGAAGCTATAGCTGCTGCTGAGAAGGGTTATAAAACAATTCTCAAATAGTTAGTAGTTCGGTGTTCTACATCCCAGACAGTTGTCCATCTTCCCAGACGTGGACGTCCCAGCAGATTTACTCCAAGGTCAGACTGTGCAACTCCCTGATTTGGACTTGTGCAGCAGTCACAGGACCTGGACATCGTGCAGTCATGGTGTGTGTGAGTGTTTTAGAAACAAATGTGTGGACATCTGAAGTTAGGTTAAAGTTCTCCACCAGAATGTCTGAGGTCTAACTGATTTCAGAAAGACCTGGTCAAAGTGCAGACCTAAGCTCAGCTGATGATCTCCAGGTGGTCAATAAGAGCTTCACATAAGCATCCGAGCCCACAAAGAACAGCTCAACGACGTGAAGAAACGTCACAAAGACTGGATCAAAACCACGAGGCCGTGATGAAGTGACGCGGGAAACAGGCCTCAGGGTTTCCGTGGTAGCGTTTAAGTTCGGCTTCATTCTTGTTAAATAATTTCTGTTGTGTCCAAGTAATGCTCAGAACCACTAAAATCATTTGATTTTTATTGTTTTTACACAAAACCAGTATTAGAAGAGTGGGTACTGACTTATGACCATATCCACATTCATAAATACAGATTCGGTTGTCCAGGTTTTAAAAAACTCCGGAGGGTTTGGGACCGACGGCTGTTTGACTTAACTAACCAGCTGTTTGCTTTAACTTAACACAATAAAGCCAGCTGTCTCTTATGATACATTATTGGTATTACTTATCATAAAACACTACAAAATATCCGTGACTAATGTACCCATAGTGATATTTACATCATGATTATGTTGTGATTTCTAACGAAAAAGTTTGAGTCATTTTCTTTTTTTTGGCTTCATTAATGTTGAACAAATAAGAGACAAATACAAATAAACACGTGTAACTAAAACCAAGAGCCACAACAATCCAATTATTTTATAGGTTTTTTTTACACAAAAACAAATTAAAACAAAAACAGGATTAAAAGAGGGGCACGAACTTTTGTAAACGACTAAAAAGGCTCTAAAACAATCATCTGCTGGCAGCTGGTCGTTTGTCTGCGGAATTAAGGAAAAAAAGTCTCAGAAGTTTTAACCGTTGAAATTATTTTTTACTGAAAAACTGAACGCTGGTTAAACATGTAGAGAGGAAAAACTTTATTTAAATTAAAACCAAAGCAGTCGTGTCACAGTGAGCAATTTCAGCACTGTGACAGGAGCCACACGCACGTACGTGCGCACGCACGCACACACACACACACACACACACACACACACACACACACACACACACACACACACACACACACACACACACACACACAGTCCACCCAGAGCTCAACAGCGACACCTGCAGCGGTGACACGTCAGTAACGAACACCTCAGCTGATGGAGACTCGCCAGCTGCTTCTGTTCCGTCAGCGTCACTTTTACACGTATCAGCACGTCATGAAACAAGAAAACAATGACACACCTACCGCACGCGACACAAACGCCTCACTCGCCCTGCACACACCAGCACGTGGGATTTTCTACCCTTTGGAAACTTTCAGCATTTTGTTGAAATTCATTAAAACGTGTGTGAACTGATGCTCGAGGGGGAGAGAGAGGGAAGAAAACAAGAACAAAAACAAAAAAAACACACCATGCACAAGAAAAGGAAGGAAAAGGAAAACAAAAACAAGCGGTCTGGACCACAGCTGTGATGGATCACGACCGTTCACCAGCATTATTACGACCGTGAGGCGTGTCTGTGCAGCGGCGTGGCGAGGAGGAGGGGTCATTCACAGCACGGCGACGGATTGTCCAGAGTCGTGTGCTCTTCTTGTGGATGGTGACGTGTGCAGGTGCGGCGGGACGACAGGTGACGGGGGTCAGTCATGTGGGCGTCGCTGCTCCGGGTCTCTGAGCAGCAGGCCGACAGGAACGAGAACACTGAAACAACGTATGTAAGAAGTCTGCTTTTCATTCAAACGCTGGGGTGGAGGTTGCCGCGAAGCCCCTCCCTTTAAACATTCACGCCTGAATGCCCCTCGTTCCCTGCGTGTTACGAGAGCACACAAAACACTTTCTGCTCTTTAAAAATTCATCTTCACAGCGTCTCTGTCCGAATCCCGCCTCTGCTCGTCGTCACTTCAGCACATTTACAGTGGGGTCCACCCCCTTCAACAACATGGCAGTATCGTTCTACAGCAACACCCCCCAAACAAAGACCTGTGACTCTCCAACCCCCCCTCCCTCTCCAGTGTATCTCCTCCTCCTCCTCCTCCTTCTCTTCTTCCTCCTTCTCCTCCTCCCCCTCTAGGTCCCAATGATGGCTGGGTCATGGGCGGCGTCTGGCAGCGCGGCGTCCTGGCAGTGGTAGAGGAAGCAGTTGCCCCAGCAGCTGTAGCAGATGAGGAAGAGGGCAGCCAGGAAGACCAAGGCACAGATGGTGCAGGGTTTCCTCTCCAGCAGGAAGCTGAGCAGATAGAAGCCCATGAACATGGAGTGGTTGAACCACAGCGCCGGGTTCAGCGGTTTGGGGATGAGCAGCACAGGGAGGAGCCACTGCAGACAATACATGGTCGCTCGTCGTGGGAGTAGGTCGAAGGCTTTCTGGGAGGCTGGAGGACGCGGCGGTTCACACGTGGATCAGCTGTCCTACCCGACAGAGCTGGGATGATGCAGGAAGAGGTTGAAGCTGCCAGATGTTGCTGTCGTCAGGTCATGCCTGGAGACAACAGGGGACACAGAGAGAGGACGTCTGCATCAAATGGAGATGAGCCGGGATTAAAACAAACAAAAAAACACGAAGCGTTCCCTCAAAATCCTCCTCGAGCCCAAGTTAAGGTGATGTGCGTCCATAGTAGAAGCACCGACCCGGTCAAAGCCGTACCAGATCCAGACTGGTCGGCTGCCAGCGAGCTCAGGACAAACATTCTCCAGCGATGGAGAGGCTGCTGGTGCCTGACATACCGGCACGGCGGCATGTTTGCCCGCAAAACGTCCGGTTTCACGTTGGACGGGAAGGAAACCATTTGACCCGGTGAACTGACATCACCACATCAATTTATTCAGTCCTATATTTTTAAAAATAAATGACATAAACCCTAGGATTTCACTCTAAAAACACACTTCATTTTAGTTTTCTTCTCATAATGAACCCCTAGAAACGCCCGTCCTCTAAAACCCAGCGAGTCACTCTATTTATATAACTGCATCATAAATAGCCGCTTCAGTAATTTGATCCAAGAGTTGACCGACACAGAAACCCGCAGTCCGGCCGTCCTTCTGTCGCAGAAATGATCAGACTTTGTGATAATGCTGCTGATAAAAGCGCCAGCTGACACTGCAGCGCTGCAACTGGGACTAATCAGTGATCCTGACCTTGTTCCTGACTCCCCAGAGTAAACTACTAGTCACAAGTTTACATGCCAGCGTCCTTATTTGAGGCCTGACTCGCCGCTTAACCATCCTGTCAACCACTTCCCGGGAAACAGGATGCATCAGGAGCAGCAGAGCAGAAGAAGCTGACATTTCATTCAGAGCACTTTCTTGATGTCAATATCTTTTGTTTTCCAGCTCCTTTTCTCCGTGATCAGCAGTCTCATGCCCGTGAGCGAATCGGGGCCAACGTGGACTTTGTGGTCCTGCTTAAGGCTTTTTGAAGCACATATCACCTCCTGAGGCACAGCTGAGAGTCGTTTTGGCTTCTTCCAGCCTGCCTGGACATCTGACCTGAGATACTCTGGTAGCTGTGTCTAATTGGCTGCAGCTGATCGGGTTCAAAAGCCTGCTCCCACTTGTTCAATAGATATCTGGACTTTGCCCCTCCACTGCTCCCTGTAACTGATCCGATCCCAGAGAGGAACAGGAGACTGAAGGCCTCAGGCCTAATATCAACATTTATTTCCTAAACAAAAGTAAACCCAACATCGTCACATGGCTGTATGCGAAGACTCTCCTAAAACCCACGCAGCAGTTACATGAACTTTTTAAATGAGAAAGATCACTTTTGAAGTGTACCGTTGACGACTCTGTTGTCACGTGGACAAAGCTGTGAAACCCACCTCACAACCTGACCAGCTAAAGGTTTTCTGTAGACATAACCGAGGATTACACAGGACACGACTTCTGCAACCTTATGAGACATTAACGCCTCACGCTGTTTGACGACCCGGTCACTGGGTTTGAGACCAAAGACCGTCTGACATGAGTTTTCTCTCAGAGCCAGATATTCTATCCTGCAGTCAGTCAGGACATTTGACACTGGCAGAAAATTGTATCAGGCAGTTTTGGTCACCGGATTAAAGACTACACTCCCGTGTCGACAAGCGCGATGAAAGATCAGCCATCAACGTCTGGGACGTCCTAAAATCGTGTAGTGTGAAAGAGTATGTGACCTGAACGACTCAACTAACACACGTCTGTGATCCGATAAACAAAGAACGGTTAAAACCATCAACTGAGGTGATCTGAAGCAGCAGACCGACTGGTCAAAGGACAACCGGCAGTAACTGGTAGTGGGACTCGGCTCAGTGGACTCTGCGGGACTAGAGCGAGAATCGGGTAGGACTAGAGCGGGAATCGAGCGGGACACTGGGAGGACTCGGAGGGACTCGAGCGGGACTCTGGGAGGACTCGGAGGGACTCGAGCGGGACTCTGGGAGGACTCGGAGGGACTCGAGCGGGACTCTGGGAGGACTCGAGCGGGACTCGAGCGGGACTCTGGGAGGACTCGAGCGGGACTCGAGCGGGACTCTGGGAGGACTCGAGCGGGACTCGAGCGGGACTCTGGGAGGACTCGAGCGGGACTCTGGGAGGACTCGAGCGGGACTCTGGGAGGACTCGAGCGGGACTCTGGGAGGACTCTGGTACGGCTCGGAGCGACTCGGGCGGCAGGAGGCCGCCGGAACATCAACGCCGTCCGCGCAGACGTGACACTAACTGGCGGAGTCCGACTCGTAAACAAAACGTGTCTCGACGGTAGCGCCGACGTGCGAGGCCGCAGCTGGCGTGCGGGTGCCGCGGCGGGTCGCGGACGCCGCGGGTGAGCAGACGTGCACCAACCTGACATGTTTTGGGTTCATTCTCGGCAGAAACACGCCGTCAGATCCGGACCGTCAGCTACGTAGCCGCTAACTACGAGCTGCCTCGCGAGGACCCCTGCGGACCAGCAGAGAGGTGTCCGCGCGCTGCCTGAACAAATTCACCTTTCTTGTACAGAAGGTTGTCCTCTGCTGCCCCGCTGCGCTTTTACCGCCGAGCTCTCGCACTGCAGGAGGAAGAGTCCTACCGGCAAACTTCACTTCTGGGATTTAGAAATTAAGAAATAAAACCTGTTTTATTAAATTAACTAGGAAATATTGAATAAAAACATAGTGAAATTAGAAAATAAAACATGAGGTGAGAAACTTGTATTGTAGATGTGGTTAAAGTCTCCAGAGTTCATGGATGCAGTGGAGTGTATAAGAAGAGCTGGACAAGCCCTCTGCTGAAGGAGCGGGAGAACTGCAGAGTTGCTGGCGAACGTTTGCTGCAGGACCTCTGTGTAAAATGTCGTTTCAATGGAAACCCTGGTGGGCAGCAACAGTCCCGAAGACGTCACATGCGGCATTGGCAGATATCAAAAATGAACTCTCGGTAGACAGCAGGGATGAAACCAACAGTCGACAGTTGAACATCTGGGATGCAGAGGTACTCCTTCACTGCCACATGTCCAGCATGACATCATCTACCGGTTACTAGCACCGCAGTCACTCGGCCCACTTCTGTCAGTCTGTTTGAAGTCTTGCGTCTACGTGTTTCACTTCAGTGTAGAGATGTTCTTGTAGCCACATCTGGAAGAACATGAATCTCCTGTTCACCCATCACACCTGCCAGAGACAGACCTCACAATGACTGAGGGGAAAAATGGTCCGGACATCTTCACTTTCTTCGGCTCTACATGGATTCTAATCCCAGCAAGAAACATCTAAGAATCAGAGGCCATCAAAGTCAATATTATTGTTTATTTTTAATATAAAATATACTTAACTGTTTTTCATATTTCTGTTAGAGACACTTGACACATCTCCAGTTTCAGTGCATGATAGTGATATTTATTTACAGGATGTCATTTATTAAAAATAACTGTCCTAAAGCTCCTGAATAAAATGGGGGTTTATGAGATCTGAGAATCATATCGTGGTCTTTCTTCATGCCGGATAAATATGAGATTTATTTTATTCGACTACACCAATCATGACTCTATGAGGCAGGAAACTTTACAAAAGTCCAGTTTCTTCAAACTTTATTTCATACACTTTACACCGGCAAAGAAACAAAAACAATGTGTAAAAATAAATAAATAAAAACATATAAAGAGAGAAAACATCTGCAGAATTCCCAGGACTCGAGCTTCCTGCAAACACTGGTTTCTGCTACAGTCCAACGTTCAGGGACTTAAACTGGTAACAAAAGCAAACACTGACACGTTTGCCCTCAGAAAACCACCTGTAAAATAAAACTTACTGAGCAGAATGTTCATTTAGCAGAAAGCAACACAAATTGGTTTCCATCACAGCCTTTTAATCATCAAACATCAGCTGTATATTTAGTTATTAAGACGTTAGCTGCAGTGCAGAAAGCCACATGCTCCTCTGTTCTCTGCAGATACGAAGGGAATGCCGGGACTGTGGGTCGCGCTCGGAAAGGGTTCCTCTGCTCTGCAGGGGTCTCTGTTTTATGATGTCGCCACATACGCTACTGTTGAAGAACCAGCGTGACAAAACTTAACCGACACCTTCATGAAATGCAGCTTGGTGGCGCCACCTGGCATGAAGACAGACAACTGCAGCAGAAAAGACCAGGCTCGAAACCCGTTTCACTGCCAATGCACGACACGGGTTTACGGCGGTGTGACGTCACACTGACAGAGACAGACTGTGTAAAAAGAACAGGACAACTATTCTGTGATGTCACCCACTTGTTTCTGAAGAGCGACTTTGTTGCGTGTGTTTAGAGCGGCAGGATCTCCACTCAGTTCTGCTTCATTTAAAAAATGTGCAAATAGATGACATGAGCAAGCTTAGTGGACGGCTGGAACACGCCCACCCTACCTGAGCCACCTCAAGCTCTGATGCTGAATAATGTTACTTTAAATTATTTATGCAGCATTGGCCAACTATGAATTTGTCCATCCATTCTGGTTTCTGCTGCCAAAGGGCCAAGGCTAGCCAGAGTCCAACTCGGCATCTGGTCCGGCCGTGGCTGGTCTGAGGACCAAGGCTAGCCAGAGTCCAACTCGGCGGCTGGTCCGGCCGTGGCTGGTCTGAGGACCAAGGCCGGCGTCTTTGTCCGGCCGTGGCTGGTCTGAGGACCAAGGCTAGCCAGAGACCAACTCGGCGTCTGGTCCGGCCGTGGCTGGTCTGAGGGCCAAGGCCGGCATCTGGTCCAGCCGTGGCTGGTCTGAGGACCAAGGCTAGCCAGAGTCCAACTCGACGGTCCGGCCGTGGCTGGTCTGAGGGCCAAGGCTAGCCAGAGACCAACTCGGCGTCTGGTCCGGCCGTGGCTGGTCTGAGGGCCAAGGCCGGCATCTGGTCCAGCCGTGGCTGGTCTGAGGACCAAGGCTAGCCAGAGTCCAACTCGGCGGTCCGGCCGTGGCTGGTCTGAGGACCAAGGCTAGCCAGAGACCAACTCGGCGTCTGGTCCGGCCGTGGCTGGTCTGAGGGTCAAGGCCGGCATCTGGTCCAGCCGTGGCTGGTCTGAGGACCAAGGCTAGCCAGAGTCCAACTCGGCATCTGGTCCGGCCGTGGCTGGTCTGAGGGTCAAGGCCGGCATCTGGTCCAGCCGTGGCTGGTCTGAGGACCAAGGCTAGCCAGAGTCCAACTCGGCGGTCTGGCCGTGGCTGGTCTGCTTATTTTCCTTGTACAGAAAACACGCTCCCAGATCTTCCCGTTTTCCGTTTTAGCAAGCTGTGACTTACTTTGGACTCAAATATCAATCAGTTGTAATTGGATCGTTTTCATTGAGTCTATGGTTTGGTCTACACTAACGCAACTAATGCAAATGGGGAGCAGTTTTATATTTTATAACAACATTTCTGTCACAAACCACCAAAGTTGCTTAGATTTGATTCCAATGAACAAGTCGGATGTTTCCTGTGTCACTTGGGAAGCTGTTTGGATTCGGATGTTACCATGGCGATGTGAAAACGACTGTAGGGAGACACGGCTGAAGCCGTGCGGCTCTCGACTCAGAACGACACGCTCAGACTTCTGAACGGTCGAAGTTGTCCATGCGACGCACCTTCGGGATTTAGCCAGCGGCAAGCAGCAGCCATTCCAGCACAATTGAAAACAAAGCACAACGACGGCGACGAGTACAGCTTCACGCGACGTGTTCGAGGGCGTCCAGAAACATCCTCAGCAGATGCAACCGCTACAAAAGCAAAATAGAGATATATCAGTACATTTTACTAGATGCAGCATTTCAATGATGGTCATCATTCCAGCGGAGGAATCAATAAGGTGCCAAAACCTGACTTTCACAGTTGCTACAGGCAACGTTTTCTGTTTAGCACTTCGGAGGAGAAGCTGAGGAGTCTCTGCTGTCGGACATCAGGGAAAAACCACGATGAGTTCAACTCTCAAATACTCGCGATTACAGGTTCCTACTACTAGTAGCAATACTAGGATAAAGAACCGACGGCAACTTGTACAAATAGTCAATTCAAGTCTTAAATTCAGAACATTACAAAACCTGGCTGCAATATTAGAAGTGTTAAAACTAAAAATGCCTTATTATTATACATCATTATAATATCACTGATGCTGCTCTAAGATGCCAGTAGCATTTTGTTTTCTGTCACTCTTACTGTAACTTTTCTACAGTTGATATTCCTTATTTAATAATGCATTGATTACTATAATCACATCTATATGTCAACTTTAATCTGTAACTAAACTGAGTATCAATATTACATGTAGGTCTATAAATATTTGGGCAATAAGGGTTTTTATGATTTTGACTTTATACACTGCTAAAACCTCCAGGACGTGATCACAGTGCAGACTTTCCGTTTTAACCCTCCGTGAAGCAACGCTGCTTCTGGCCACAAGGAGGCGTACAGCGCCGCTGTTGGGACAACACGGATAAAACGGTGTTTCTGAGCGGGGACGGCCCGGCGCGTCTTACAGGTGCGCTTGTCCCGCTCCAGGGGCTGACACAGGGACTGTCTTGTGATATGCTGCCACCATGTGGTCAGACGTGGTTTTGTTACTGGGAGTGGCTTTATCTTAAGATAAAAAAAATGTGGCATTCACTATTTAAGGATAAACAGCCACTCCAGTGGACTGTTGACCTGAAAATGGGAGTACTTTGCTCAGAACTACTGTGGGTACCATATTTTTATGAAAGCTTTTAAATTAAATATCTAAGTCTACACTTTGATCACATCTTGATCGATTTATTTTAAATCAATTGTGGAAGAGTGTAAAGACAACGGCAGAACCCAAATCAAACCACTCTGATCCGAGGATGTCGTTACCGTTTTCACCAGGATCGGTTTTACTCAAAAGACTTGTGACTCATGAAGGCAACGAAGTTGTAAGAAGCTGCTTTACATTCGAATATTAAAGATGGAAATCATGCTTGATTTGTCACTAACTTTTAAACTAGACCATGCAGCTGCAGGACAAAGAGTTGAGAGCGTAAGGCACACTAAAAAAGGTGTTTTTATGTAATGTTGATGATATCTAACATCCTGTACTCAACTTCTTTACCCCAGTGTCTAATCTCCAAGAAGACACCAGCGACTCCTAAGCTCTAGTTCACCTAAACTCACACAGGACGTCATGTCTGCAACAAAAAACTTTCCTTCTGCTCCTTCCTCCCCTGTCCCCCTTATCTCCTTAGCCATCACAGTCATCTTCATCTTTAATGCACTTCATCAGTCAGAGATGTGTGTCCTGCTCCTCTTCGTCCTCCTCAGTTGCTGCTTGATTTACAAATACCTGAAAAACAGACAAGTTCATTTGCAGTTCACTCGTCAGTTCACTCGTCAGTTCACTCGTCAGTTCACCTTTGTTCATACATATCCACCGAAACAATCGTCCAATCACCTGCCAGCGACTGCTGTCCTCCCCGACTCCGTCTCCAACGCCTGCGAGCCCGTTGGCACTCGGCTTCTTCTCCTGCATCTCAGGCTGGCTGTCATTGGTCACATCCAGTGTAGGGTTGTCGTGGTAACCATTCTCCACATGATGAAGCTCCTCAGCGCGGAACTGCAATTTAGAAATAATGTTTATGTACGTTAAAGTGGCATTTATCTTGTTCAGCATATCGGAAACTCTCCAGCCGCACAGCAGTCACCGAAAAACAGCGAGTAACGACACTAAAAGACCGAACGGCATCAGGGATTTGCTTGGCAGCTCATGCAGGAACCGTCTGTCAGTTCCCACCAGATCTCATCTCATCCCTTAAAAACACTTAGACAACCTGTGTACATCTCCACATGGAGTCGGCCCCGCCCCCACTAGTGACACATTAGTGGCCTGGCAATGCATCACTAACAGGGGTGATAACAGCAGAGTGAGCGGGGAGCAGTGGAAAAAAGGGCAAACAAGCTGCTCACTGCAGCACACAGTTAAAAAAAAAAGATTTAGACTGCGCAATCTAACGCACCCCAGAGTTTCTGAGTCACTACCAACATTAAATGACTAATCAATATGGATCAGATCAAAGCGTATAATGTTGGACGCAGTACACTGCATGTTACATTTTTAGGCTACACCCTGAATGTCAATGATATATTTGGTGACTCAGATGGATAATAATTGGTCTGTGTTTTTTACATTGAATTATTTCAAATAATCTTGAGATCTCCACTTAAAACATTCCCTCCAGAACAGCAGAAAATGTTTCAAGAAAGCATAAAGATGTTGCTGCAGGTCTGTTCAGAGCCCGTCCATCCAGTAGCTGCAGGACACTGCATGGACGGGCAGCCTGCCCAGGTGTGTCCCAGCCGTTCACCTGTAGACAGCTGGGACAGGCTCCAGAAGACACCTGCACTAGGTCGTCATAGGTGCAGATAAAAGAATGAAGGATGGGTTTATGATGTGTTAAAAAACGGCTCGTTGGAACAGAACTCTCAGCACATGGATCGGTCTCGGTGTGGGTGTGGTCACCTACCATGGTCTTGGCTGAAGGCAGGCGTCTCTGCCAGCAGATGTAAATGAAACCAGATGTGATGATGACCATGCAGATGGAGCCGATGATGACCAGCACCACAAACAGTTTTCCGTAGTCGCTGCGGGTTTTACTGGGCCGAGACTGACAGCTGCTAGCTGCACTGTAGTTCTGGATGCCCACCTGACCAGACAAACACACAAAGAGAACGTCAATTAGACACAAAGGAACTCAAGCAAAAGAGGGGTCCGCTGTGACGGTTCTGACGTGGCCCGAAGCAGGTCTACTGTCTCCGGCTTATCAGCTTCTGTTACAGAAGCTGCAGCAGTCTTCCAGCTGAGCGACTTTCATCTTGGATCATTTCAGAACTTTTCAAAGTTGACTAGCAAACGACATCTGAAATAAGTGCTTCCAGAGGTGCAACAGGACTTGACGGAGGTCTGCTGAGTCCTGCTGTCTCTCAGCTTGTGGGGCTATGCCAGCATGGCTGACTTTACCTGCTGAAGGTCCTCCAGTTCCTCCACTGACCAATAGGAGCTGGATCCAGACATGCAGTTCCTCCACTGACCAATAGGAGCTGGATCCAGACATGCAGTTCCTCCACTGGCCACTAGGATCTGGATCCAGACCTGCAGTTCCTCCACTGACCACTAGGAGCTGGATCTAGACCTGCAGTTCCTCCACTGACCACTAGGAGCTGGATTAAGACCTGCAGTTCCTCCACTGACCACTTGGAGCTGGATCTAGACCTGCAGTTCCTCCACTGACCACTTGGAGCTGGATCTAGACCTGCAGTTCCTCCACTGACCACTAGGAGCGGGATGCAGAGCTGCAGTACCTCCACTGACCACTAGGAGCTGGATCTAGACCTGCAGTTCCTCCACTGACCACTAGGAGCGGGATGCAGAGCTGCAGTACCTCCACTGACCACTAGGAGCTGGATCTGGACCTGCAGTTCCTCCACTGAACACTAGGAGCGGGATGCAGAGCTGCAGTACCTCCACTGACCACTAGGAGCTGGATCCAGACCTGCAGTTCCTCCACTGACCACTAGGAGCTGGATCCAGACATGCAGTTCCTCCACTGACCAATAGGAGCTGGATCCAGACATGCAGTTCCTCCACTGGCCACTAGGATCTGGATCCAGACCTGCAGTTCCTCCACTGACCACTAGGAGCTGGATCTAGACCTGCAGTTCCTCCACTGACCACTAGGAGCTGGATTAAGACCTGCAGTTCCTCCACTGACCACTTGGAGCTGGATCTAGACCTGCAGTTCCTCCACTGACCACTTGGAGCTGGATCTAGACCTGCAGTTCCTCCACTGACCACTAGGAGCGGGATGCAGAGCTGCAGTACCTCCACTGACCACTAGGAGCTGGATCTAGACCTGCAGTTCCTCCACTGACCACTAGGAGCGGGATGCCGAGCTGCAGTACCTCCACTGACCACTAGGAGCTGGATCTAGACCTGCAGTTCCTCCACTGACCACTAGGAGCGGGATGCCGAGCTGCAGTACCTCCACTGACCACTAGGAGCGGGATGCCGAGCTGCAGTACCTCCACTGACCACTAGGAGCTGGATCTAGACCTGCAGTTCCTCCACTGACCACTAGGAGCTGGATCCAGGCCTGCAGTTCCTCCACTGAACACTAGGGATCCAACAGTGAGTTCGTCATGTTAAAGTGTTCAACTTTGCGGCAGAAATAAACCCCATCTGATACAAAAACAGTTTTGTTCTCCTTAGTTACATTTCACTTCAATGACAATTGACATCCGGTTTTTTTTTGCATCAGATGAGGTTAAGTTACATAAAAGCAATAAATTCATGTACATTAAAGGACACTTTTAATTGTTGATGTTTACCTGTCATCGCTGCTAATCTCTGGGTGTGAATAAAGAATGAAAGAATTTCAGTGTCATTTTATAATTTCTATCCTTTCTTTCTTTAGATGTTAAATTTGCACTTTGTGTAGAGAGTAGTTTGTTTATTTTTTCTGTAGCACCGGGGGTTTGAGAGTAACGTAATTTTGATTCTCCGTACGTACCTCACATGTGGCAGAATTGACAATAAACGTGACTTTGACAAAGACCCAACAGAACAGTTTATGATATTATACAGTTTATGATCAACGGTCTGCATGCCGGCTGTAAACAAATTCACACATTAAGACCCTGCAACTAATGTGAAAGAAGTCTGAACCTTATTGAGACTTTTCCTGATCTCTCCCAGCATGTCCAGCACGTCTTGGGTCTCGATCACTCCTGAAGACAAAGCATGCACAGCAGAGTTACCAACATCAGCACCTTAAAAACTCACAAAAGGTGTGTGCGTGTGTGTGCATGTGCGTGCATGTGCGTTTGTGTGTGTGTGCATGTGTGCGTGCGTGCGTACCATGTCCAGATGCTACGTTCATCAGCAGCTGATGTTGCTGGTGCGTAGGTTTGCTAAGGTAGAGTACCCATGATCCTTCGGGGCTGTTCATTCTTCGAGCGAACACTTGCTCTATGATCTTCAGCAGCCGGACGCCCATGCACGCACGAAACTCCTCCTGAAACACACACGCACACATGCACATTTTTCTACATGTTAACGCTCAACTTTCCTCTGGAGGCAAAGATTGAGTCACAGCACGTTGCTATGACAACCAGGAAGTCGGTGCAGTGGTGGTGGCGGTTTGTGTCGTTATGGCCTCAAGAGGACCTGAACTGTGGCGATGTTGAGAGAAGTAATGAAGAAAATGCTTTATGTTGAGGTTAAGGTGCTGCAGAAACAAAAACAGCAGAAGACAAAAAAATGAAAAATGTGGAGAAACAGAAACAGGTGAGACAGTTGGGGGAGGCGGCCAAAATTAAGAAAAAATCACAGCCTATTTTTATTTTTATTTTTTAGGTTTTAAATGGGCCGAATGAAGTTGGGAGTGAAGTCAATACCTTCTGGAGTTTTCTTCAAGAATGTAAGTCTGTAGGTAGGATGGGAGAATACCAAAATACCTTTATAAATGAGTATATGCCAGTGTCAAAGTCTACCTTTAAGAACCTTTAAAAACCTTTAAGACTAGTGAGGAACCTCAGAGCTCCATGAGGGACTGGATCAGGTGAACGCAGACATGAGGCAGCAGGCGAGTCAATCACATGGCCACCGTCCAGCGCAGACATAAACGCAGTGGAGACAAGTCTCTGTTTGGCCTCAAAAGAAACTCGAGAGTTGATTAAGTTTTTTGGTCAATTCTTCAATATGAGGCACAAAATAGATGTCTTCATCAATCAAAATTACTCTTACTATTTATATTTTGAAACCAGTTCAGTCTCAGAACCCTGGAAATGTATTAATTTCCATTTGGAGAAAAATAAAATATTTTTGAATAGAACAGAATTTAGAAAGTAGTGACAGACGAAAGATTCAGGGACTTTGAGTCGTTGCTCTGAACATCAAATAAAACCTGTCTGAGCAGATGTAAAGTCTGATAAAAAGTTAATGTAGCATGAGATACTTGCCGATTGAGATTGTTAATGCACTGTTGCCCGTAAAGTTGATTTTTCTTCTTGATTATAAATGAAAAGAGGAATGAAAAAGAGAACCATTTCTGAAATGAAATTCTGTCTGATGGGACGAGTAAAAATGAACAAAGATGTCACAAATGAACAACTGGAACGGTTTGAAGCCTAAAGATGAAACTGCTGTACTTACACAGTTCATGTTTTGCGTCATGTTTAGTATGACGTAGCCACGCCCAGCCAGCTCACTCCAGTTCAAACACACCACCTGAAACGTTCAGAGTAAAGGGAATCTTAAACCACTTCTCCAGCTGCATTCCCTCCGATGTAAGTCAACGCACCTGCCGCGGCTCCTCCAGGTTGGGCTCGAGCTCCGGCTCGGTGAAATCGATGGTGGGGGAAGGACCTGTGGTGAGCGGGATGATGCGTCTGATTCCTGAGTTCTCTCTCTCCATCGTCCTCCATTTCGTTTCCTTAGTCTTGCCGCTCTCGTCTTTCAGTCCAAATCCTCGAGTAAACAAGAGAAATGAGCACACTTCTAACGATCAATGCTTGAACCGATCGTGTCAATCATACTGACCACTGCTCACCTCTGAGGATCTGCTGACCCTGCTTCAGCTGCTCCTCTTCCTCCACACTAGGTTGCAGAGGCCTCCTGCTGGGAGCCAGGCCAACCTCCGGTGCAGTAGGATTCTGGGTAAACACACCTGTGTGTGTCAGGCCTCCTTCTTCATCTCCTCGCTTAGTCTCTTCATCCTGGATCTCACCTGCAGAAACAAACCTGAGATGAAGCAGGGGCATCTTCTATTTTGGTTCAGACTTTGAGCTTTTTCTTGCTTCTGTGAAGAAATTCAAACATCTAAACTTTTCTTTTCACTTTTATTTTTGTTCAATATTTTCTCAGCAAAAAAAGTTGTTGTTCGTCTGAGATTATGTCTGTCTAATGGGAAAACCCAGTACAACCTGATGGTTTTTACACAAATAAAACAAAACAAATATTCTCTCTCCTATCGCTACCTCTATTTCATCCCTTTAATACAGTAAATTCAAACTCCGGGTTAGTTACAGGACCAGGGTTTGGACTGGCCCAGTCACGGTCCAGACCTCAACCTCAACCAGCCGTCTTCATTTTCTTCTACCTGTCGTGTAACCTCCCAGCAGTCCAAAGTCCGTGCCGGTGTCAGTTTCTGGGCTGGCGGTTCCGTCAGCGTGTCCTGTACCAGCGGATGTTCCAGCTGCGGCGACGGAGGAGCGAAGGACTCCGTAGCCGCTGGACTGAGCTTCCTCCTCCCTCTGTGCCTCCCACAGCTCTCTTTCTAAAGGGCTCACCTGGGGGGGAGACATCAGACAGTAATGGATGTTTTTGTTTTTCGATAGAACATAGAAGACCATAAATCTCCACAATCACCAAACGATCTAGCCACTATGAACTAAAGACAAAACCATGTGAGTATATTGGATCGTGATGCAGACAGATGTTTTTCTCTGTCCTAACCTCCAGGATCGGAGACGCACGATGCTCCTGTAGCCCAGAATCATGCACCTCAGCTGGGAAGGAGCTGCTGGGATCTTTGGATGGATTCAAAGATGAAGTGTAACCTGTGGGACACAAAGAAACGCATCAAAGGCCACTTTCATGCAGCGGTTGGGCTATGAAGGCATACTGGGAATCCCCTCTACATTCTGCTCCCACTCTCCAGCTGTGTAGCCACAGTGATCCCAGGAAGGCACAATATTCCCTCCCACGTGTGAGTTTTCACACCCTGTGCGCATAGACAGCAGAAGAAGAACTAGACAAGCCCTCCGTTACATCACCCACAAGTTTTCCGAGGAGTGTTTTTGAAGCCTCTCCGTACTGCACCACGCCAGCTTCCCGGGTCCGTTTACTCGGTCCTGGGACGTCAGCTGACACCTTAACCGTTACATTCATTCTTATCAAATCTGTCCCATCATCCTCACTAAAACTACTCAGACAAGAGCTGAAACGAGGACTCACAGAACTCTACTGGGACTGTGATCACTTAGATTTTGGCCAAATCTACCAGCAGGATGGGCTGACGGACTGTGGGTCACATCAGACTTCGGCTTGGAAGACTCCTATTTTGATCCTCTGTGGCGTCCAGCAAACGTTTGAAACAGGTCCTGCCCTTTTAAATGTCAGTTCAGTGGCAAAATCAGAATGACGGCGGCAGGATTCGCTGAGTGTGTAATGTCCCAAGTCCAGTCGAAGTTCGAAGTCTGGTCAGTCCGGCTGCTCTCTGCTACTCCGGCCACAGTGTCCCGCTGCTTTTCCTGATTTGGGCTTCCCGCATCTCTGCAGCGTCTGACTTCAAACTCTGCACATTTGTAGCCATTATCACGCCTTTCTGTCACGCCTTTCTGCAAACGAGGGTTCGCTATCCTACCTCCTGTGTCGCTCCCACAGTGGAACAAGGTGGAAAAAAGTTCACGTTGATGAATTTTCGCAGCTACAAATGGTCAACCCTCAGACGAGTCAAAAAAAAAAAAGATTTTGGTGCAAAATTTGGTGGCGATTCATCAAACAGTGCTCTCCTCTTTCTTACTCGCTCTCCAACAGACGTGCATCAGATGTTATCTATGACAGATTTACTACGTTTCAGGGGGGAGTGTTTTTTGTGATTTTGTTATTTCTACTAACCAATCAGGGCATCCAGATCTGGTGTCGTGTGGTTCAGATCACCGTGCCCATCTGTCCTCTCTCCCTTTTCTCTAACGTTTTCCTCCCTCCTACTACTGTCTTCGCCCGCATCCCTCTCCCACTCCTCCTCTCCCTCTCTTCTGAACTGATCCTCTCCTCCCTCTTCGCCTCTGTCTCTCTCCTCCATGTCCATCCCATAGAAGCCAGAAGCCTCGTGGGAGGCATCAGAAGCTCCTGGCCCACCGCGGAGCTCTGCCTCTGGGTCAGCGGAGTCTGGTTGTCCCCTGTAGCTGTTTGCGTCCCGGAGGACTGCCAGATGAACCATACGCTGAGAGAGGAAAGATATCTGGTCAGCTGTACAGTCACACAGGGTGTTGTGACTCAATACCACAGTATCTAAATCTCATTCCTCACCTCCATCTCATCTTCCACATCCATGCTTTCCTCCACAGCAGCGGTCCTGGCTACATCCTGGCCACCAGAGTGCGGTGCATTCAGCTGAGACGAGTTAGACAACTCCATCTTGGCCTGTGAACCAGATGTCTCGTGTATCTCCGGCCAGCCCATGTCATGAACCAGATGAGGCTGAGCCCGTACTAACTTGGTGAATGAGTCGCGTTTCATTCTGACTAATTCCTGGATGAGAAGTGACTGGGCTGGGCTTTTATCCTGGAACAGAGCCGCCGGAGGACGGAGGGGCATGGCGTGCTGGGACAAACCCAGTCTGAAGGCGTCTCCGCTGGCCAGAAGAGCTACGAGAAACACAGAAAACACACTCTTCAGATGATACTGTAGTTCAGTTCAATTCTCTTAAAAAAACTATTAATCACAGAAGGGAAATTAATCTACCTCATGTGGTTTATTTGATTAAAATCTGTCAAACTGACTCAGTCTTTTAGTCCAAAAATAAACTGTCATTGATCCTAGAAGGGAAATGTCCGTTCATCTGTTACTTTATGTTGGACCACTGCAGTTCCTTGTAAGTGCAATGGCCTGAAATGACCCAGAACAACATTAACCCCAACTCTTACAACAATTCAGATGATCCAAAAAATTGCAGACGGAGCTCTGATGACATTTCTTCTTCTTATGAATAAAACCTTTAACGGCCTGGTTACTTCATAGCTTTAAAAACTGCCAAATTATCCTAACAGAGCTTAGACTGCAGGTTTACTTGTGGTTCCTGGAGTTTCCAAAAGTAGAATGTAAGGACAAGGAAAACATAGCTTTTTTAACTTAAGTTCAATGCAGAAGTAAGGAAAACTGCAGTTCCTCTGCTGACCACTAGGGGCGCTCATCTCCATTAACATCCATGTCAAAATGTCCAACTTTAGAGCAGAAATAAACATACTTAACATACATACTTAACATACATACTTTACATACATACAAACATACTTTTTTGGTTACAAAAAAACCCCAAACAGTTTCGTTCTCCATAGATAGATTTAAAAGATGTACGGGGGTTCGTTTTTTTTTAATACTGCATCAAGTAAATTTAAGCAATGCAACAAATTTGTGTATACTCAAGGCTGTTGCCACCAAAACTAAATGATTGTAAGGTCTCTCTACGGACCTCGCCAGGAGCTACGCAGCTCCACCACTGATGGAGCTGGGAGTCTGTCTGCATGTCTGTCTGCAAGTCTGTCTGCAAGCCTGTCTTCAAACCTGTCTGCAAGTCTGTCTGCAAGTCTGTCTGCAAGCCTGTCTGCAAGCCTGTCTGCAAGCCTGTCTGCAAGTCTGTCTGCAAGTCTGTCTGCAAGCCTGTCTGCATGTCTGTCTGCAAGCCTGTCTTCAAGCCTGTCTGCATGTCTGTCTGCAAGCCTGTCTGCAAGCCTGTCTGCAAGTCTGTTTGCAAGCCTGTCTGCAAGTCTGTCTGCAAGTCTGTCTGCAAGCCTGTCTTCAAGCCTGTCTTCAAGCCTGTCTGCATGTCTGTCTGCAAGCCTGTCTTCAAGCCTGTCTGCATGTCTGTCTGCAAGCCTGTCTTCAAGCCTGTCTGCATGTCTGTCTGCAAGCCTGTCTTCAAGCCTGTCTGCATGTCTGTCTGCAAGCCTGTCTGCAAGCCTGTCTGCAAGTCTGTTTGCAAGCCTGTCTGCAAGCCTGTCTGCAAGTCTGTCTGCAAGTCTGTCTGCAAGTCTGTCTGCAAGTGGGTCAAAAGGTACATCAGGAGCTTCAATGCAGAAGTGACAAAGAGTTTCAGTATGTGGAGGAATTTGAACACCACAAGTATAATGAAGATTAAACACTAAATAATTCTCATAGCAGATCACTGCAGGTGTGTGACAGCAAAGCAGAAAAGTCTCAAAGACAACATATGAGTCTGCACGAGCTGTGCCTTAACAAAGGTGACAGAATAGCTGAGACGGAGATTTCCATCACAGTCAGCTGACATGAAGCAGCGGGGCGTCATTTGGCGGTGCATTGAGTGTCTCCGTGGGTCTGAGTTCTGCTTTTCCTCAGTACTAAATGTGGTTTCAATGGTGACATCAAAACTGGGGATGGCTGATGGGATTTCATCAGAACGATTAGTTAGCGTCAGAGATTAGCATGAGCTAACCAGCTGGCTGGAGGTGGGCATGGTCCAGACGGGCTCCAGACCGGTTCCTTCCAGCCATTTACAACATGTCGCCACCCAGAATGAGAAGAGGCTTTAAAACCTCTGGGTGACGTCACGGAAGGTTTGTCCAGTTCTTCTTATACAGTCCACGTCAAAGTTAGTTTCACTATATTATTTTTGTTGACAGTAATCAACTTAATTAATCAACTATTGTCCACTGGAACAACATACTGGTGCAAACACATGTGTCCTTCATAATCCCTCCTTCTGTCATCACCACGTATCCCATGGTGCTCTCTGTCTGGGGCCACAGATGGCTGTCTCTTAGGCTGACTGAGCAGATTATGAAGTCATGTCCAACATGTCTGAAACACGTCTGCAGCATGTTTAGCACCAACCCCCTTCCTGGTCTGAGGTGACAGATCCACCAGCTCCCTTCCTCCTTCTCACTCTGGGAACTTTTAAACTTGTGGTGATTTTATTCTTAAACGGCAGCAGCCAGCCGTGTACTTGGACTCTGATGTCTGTTGATGAATTTTCAGGTCTCGGCCCGGTTGTTTGGTTGATGCAGGACTCATTTTAACTATGAAAACACACTGGTTTGTTTTACCAAGCAAAGTTTGAAAAATCTCAAGGGCCTCTTCAAAATATTATGAACTCCAGAACTGAAAACACTCTGCATCCATGCTTTCATTTTGAACTAATAGGTAAAATAAATAAAAAAAACAACTTTCTTGTAAAACTTGACTGGCTTGGAAAAGTTGTAGACACAAAAATATGAACAAAGGAAAGCAAAGCCTCTGCGTGGATTTCTCCAGATGGTTTTTCACCATTTGATGCTTGAATCAGACATGTAGCATTTCATATTTTTTAAGCTGCAGTCTTTTAAAAAGGAGCACAAAGAAATGTTTGCCAGTTTTAGCTCAGTGGGTCCCCCTATAGGCTCGGAGGCTACGTCTCCTTGAGGACATTGCCCCACATTTACTTTTTATTGCGTCTCAGCTGTCTTGTCAACTCGTCTGCCTTTGATTTTTGGGGGTCTCTTAGATGTCCACTGAAGCTCAGTCAGTTAGTTTCATCATTATTGATCAGTTACACAGAACTCTCAAAAAAACACAGATGTCACCGGGACGACCAAAGCTACTTTGGAGGATTTTTGCCGACTGCATGGACGGGAGGTGGCGAGAGCTCGCGATGCTTCCAGAAAGTAATGAAATGATCATTCAAATCTACATAAATGTCATATTTTAACACTAAAAACTTTTTATGTGGCTTTAATTATTTCAGAAACTACCAAACCAGTTGTTCATACTGGTTTTAAATTCAGCGGTGGACAAATTAGTTGGTACCCTTCAATTAAAGGAAGAAAAACCCACAACAGTCACTACAATAACCAGATAAGACAAACATTATGAATAATAATTCTCTAAAAAAGGACTAACGATGTAATTTGAGTAATAAGCAGTTGGATGGTAATTGGTGGGTTAGCTGTGTTGTGGTTAAACATTGAACATTTCCGATCCATTTGACCCAGGAGACAAAACACCAGAGAGAACCAATAAATTTACCTTCTGCTGGTTTGTTTACATCACTTCTACGTGCGCTGGTTACCATAGCAACCATGCCGATCAGAGAACATGCAGGTCCGATCTGATCACTTGCAATACATATATAATGTGAACAGTCAATTAAGAAGAGTGAAGTCTGAGCAGATGTGTCTAAACTGAAAAACACCCCCTCTAGAAGTAGGTCCAGTATTCCGTAAATCTAGTCAAAATTGCCGTATTTTAAGCAAAAATATCTTTGCCACTAGGGTGGGGTAAGAAAAACATTATTTTTTATTTTTAAAACTAGCAAATTAGTCTAAAATAGATTTCTAATTTTTTTGAAACAAGGTTTTTTTCCTGCTTTAACTTTATAAAAGTGTAATACTACCGTTGTTGTCTGTCAAGAAAAATAAGATGATAAAACTGATTTCTGCCTAGACGGCGATGCAGAGAAGCTCCTTCCAAACATGAAGAAGATGTCGTTACAGGTAAAATTGTTATTATCATAACTTCATCAGCAGTAAACTTTGCTGATATTTAAACAGCTAACAATAACCTCTGATGCAAACTAGTTGTAGGACAAAGACACGACTCCTCCGTCATGGCTGTAGTTCGGCAGGCTGAGTCTCAAAACGAGTCGAAGCACCAACAACATCACGTATAAGTCAGTTCACCTCTCCTCCACACCGATACCAAACTCACAGACTCACAAACAGCTACCCTCTTGCACACACCCTAGTTTCACGATGCTGCGATAACCGTCACATCTTCCTGGCAGTCCTAACCTCTTCATCCTTCTACAGATACACTATATTAACCATCCCTCCTCTGTACATGTCCGAACCATCTCAGGCTGGCCTCTCTGACTTTCTCTCCAAAACATCAACATGTGCTTCCCGTCTGATGTCCTTATTCAGATCTTAGCCATCTCTCTGACTCCAGAGGAACAGATCCTTGATGCAGTCCCACCTCCACCTTGAACTCTTCTGTCACACCTACAGCACACCTCGCAGCTGGACATAAGACTGCAGGGGTAGAAAGTAAAACCCCAGATGAGTGTAGCCAGAAACCCAAAGTGCAGGAACAGACCAGAGAAATGTCCAGAGATGGGTTAGCTTGGATTCCTTCAACTGCAACACAAGGATCTTCTGTGAGAACTTTTTAAGTACAAGATGTGTTTTATTCTAAAATTGTCCTCCTTTTTCCATTGAAACATTAAATTATATTTCTGGTAATACTTCTGGACAACTAATATTAGAAATACATGGAAAAGTTCTCTGAAGAGAATATTCCTAAACAAAGCCAATTAGTTTTAAAGTGTAAATCCAAACAAAAAGCTACTGAAATCAAAGCGGTCTCTGGTCAGCACTGTCATAAAACCGGCTTAACAAGAGGTCTCGCTGTGTTTGTGATGCTCCAGTGTTAAAACATTTGGAGCTCACGTCAGTTATTTTAATAAACGCCCTTCATGCTCGTTGTTTTGTAGAACTTCACAGGACAAAGATTTTCAAGTTGTGCTGGTCATTAATTGTTACTTGCTGGATGAACACAACTGTCGCAGACCGAGTCTGATCCGGTCCTCTGCAGTGAACATCGTTTCCCGGGTGGGGGGCCAAAGCCCCAAATCTGTGCTGTAACACCCCTCAAATCTGATTATGAAAGGCAACAGCCCTCCCCAAAGACCCCCCAGAGGGAGACAAAAAGATTTGTCACCCAGTCATCTCCTCTTCCATCCGTCTGATATGATACCGGTTAAAACAAAGTAGAAGCAGATTTCACAGCAAACTGCAGCAGACTTTTCACACCAGTTTAGCATCACAGATTTCAAAGATGGAACTGGACATTTCACCCCAAATATCTGGAGCGTTCTGTACTCTTACCAGACGAAAAGATGAATC
Organism: Xenentodon cancila; assembly: GCA_014839995.1. Classification (NCBI taxonomy): domain Eukaryota; kingdom Metazoa; phylum Chordata; class Actinopteri; order Beloniformes; family Belonidae; genus Xenentodon; species Xenentodon cancila. The sequence continues at coordinate 29,528,008 of CM026203.1, read as the reverse complement.
AATAAGGAAAATATCTGCAGTTATGTTTTTATAATTGTCTGAGTGTTTCATACTGCTTTTCTCTTCCCTAAATCCTTTTAAATCAAATATTTAGATGTTTTTAATGTTTTCTCAAAAAAAGAAATTCAAAGACAACACGCTGGCCAAAATTCACCTATTTGAGAGTCCAAATATTTTCCAGTTTTCCAAACTGTGACAGAGACATTAGCTGGTAAAGACAGGACCTTTCTATGTGCAGACCGGCCCCCGAGCTACAAAATCTAAAATCAAATAGCTGCTCTTCATTTGGAGGTGCCTAAATAAACGTGTGAAACCATTAAATGATCCTCAACATGCTCCGCGTCTGTGTTTTCTCCAGGACATCTGCAGGTTTAGTCAGAGTGTCTGAATTTTCTCTGACAAATTTGTCAGTTCAAAAACAGAAAACGTCAGAGTTTCTTTGTAGCAATTGTGTAAATTTGTAGTCAGAAATTATCTATTTTTTCTTGGAAATTTGCCGGTTTAGAAATTTTTGTGGAGATATTATTTCAGAACTTCTGAGTGTTACTATTATTATTATTTTCTTTTCTTTTTCAGTGTATGAGTTTATAAAGACCAAAATTCTGAGATCATGATGTCAAATTTGTGAATTTATAAAATTTGTATTTCTGTGTTCTTTCTTGGAAATTCACAAGTTTTTAAAGCAAGAAACAGAGTTGTTGTTTTTGTGAATTTTAATAGTCAAATATTCAGGTTTTTTTAATGTAGGATTTTCAAGTTTGGACCGTGAACACAGAATTTCTGAAAAATAAATGTACCTCAGGCCATCTTAAAGGGTCTGAACTCACCTATCACACTGGCCTTTAACTGAATATAAATGAATTATAATAAATAAATAAAATATAATTTATTATATTCATTACTTATAATTTAATATTACATTCATGGTGATGCAGCACTGCTGGTGGTCTCAGTCATTTAAACTAACTGGTTTATAGGTGATGGTGACTGACGATAGTGATGAAAGTGTGTGTGTGAGGCTGCAGTGTGTCTGCTGCTCACAGCTTTCATTAAACACTGCGTGCACGCTGCTGGCTACACCCATATTTTAACACTATTAACAGTAATTCCAGTAGTGCAGTTCCGATGCAGCAGAAAGCATCTCTATCTGGACTTGCCTTGTAAGTTTACCCTCCTGTCTGGACTCTCGAGTCTAGACATTTTTCTACTTGATATTTTCTGAACGAGACTGCTTGCTTGTTGTAGAAATGCTGGTTGAAATATTGGCTCCCTGCAGTCGTTTGTGCACGCACGCACGGACGGACGGACGGACGGATGGACGGGCGGACGGATGGATGAAGGGACTGAAGGACGATGATTTTGAAGAACTCACCCATCAGAGTGATGAGCAGCAGGCCGGGCATGTCTGCTGCAGTGCTCCTCAGATCTCTCAAATATCAGCCGCAGATGTCGGTCAGGAAAACAGCGCGTTCACGGCCGCTTCATGTCCTCCCAATTTTCCTCCCCAGTGTGTGTTCAGGCTGCGGTGTCTGCAGACGGACACGAGGAGAGGGCTGCGTGCGCGAGAAGTGCTGCGGTCAGTCTGGATCCTGATCCTGATCCGCTGCAGCAGCACCGACGCTGGAGCAGCACCGCCGCAGTTTCCCCTTCTGGCCACCAGAGGGCGGAGCTTCCCATTGTTCAAATGCTGTTCGTAAATCCCCAAACCCGAGTTTTCACGAGTACCCCTCCATAAAACACAATAAATAAACAAATAAATAAGTAAATAAAACCCACAAAAGTCACCGAAATAACGTAATGATATACAGTAACCTACTGAACACTGACTTTTGAATTATGCATCCACAAAATAATGAAAACAACAAAAAGATGGACTGGACAAAGTCTCATTGAGACTTACAGAAATCCGTTAACTGAAGTGACTCAAAATGTTGTGAAATTTATATTGCTGTTAAACCATAATCGCAAAAAACTAATTTAAGCTTTTCCGTAGTCAATTTTATGTAAATTATTGTTTAATCATCCTGTCAGTTATAATTTATTTCGGTTTTTCTGAATTTATTTAAAGATACCAATAAAACAGTCCAAGGTTGTACACTTGGCCTAAGTCATAAACACAATAGTTTCATTTAAAACAACAACGGTAAATACCGCCATCCTTTAAAACGTTCGTGGACTGGTTGTGCAGTTGCTGAGATTTCTGCTGGCAAAAACTGCAGATACACTCTGTGATTTCATGGCAGCACTTCCTTCCAGCAGGAGATAATGATATCAAGAAAAATCCATAAATCCGAATCGACTGATTTCGACAACAACCACGAAGACTTCGTGCACCTTCGTGCACCTTCGTGCATCTTCGTGCACGTGGAGCCTCCAAAGACCGCAGCAGCGGTGGGGTCGCGGCCTCGGCGCAGGACTGTCACGTGGCAGAAACCCAGCAACTTACCGAGCCCGTCAAAAACAAGGCTTTTGTTCTGTCTTGAGCCGTGGAGCTGTGGTCCATTTTAGGACAGAGACGTGAACTTCTGCTCGGTATTAAAGGCGCTGCTTTAAGTGATAAACTACATCTCTGATCGGTTCCCGTGAACGTAAATGAAGACTCGCCACCGCTCGGATCTGTTCACAGACCGCTTTACAGCATGAATCATGGTCTTTCAACAAGTTCAAGGTAGGTTCAGTCAGCTCAGTTGATTTTAAGGTACGTTATCTGTTTAAAGTGTTTGCTGTTTTAACTTTGTCGTCTGTTCGCAGACGACTCGTGGCACTGTGAACCCGTCGACTCTAAAGGGAGGTTTCACGAAGCCCCGCCCTGCGGCTTGTGTGCGTGCGTGCGTGCGTGTCTGGGTTAGGGCTAGGTATCTTCACTAATTTCTTTAAATCGAATTAAATCACAAGAGCCTCAGATGATTTGATTTCGATTAAATCTGATTCTGTTCAATATGGATTCATTAACAGATGTTTATATGTCACCAGTTTTTCTTGAACATAAACACATTTGCAGATACTCATTGTCAACGTTAAATAGGAGGATTTACTTTAGCAGGTGTGTGTCCGATAAAGCTGTTACCACATTTAGGGAGGCCATTGCTCTTCATCTTCCTACAGTGGAACACAGTGAAGCAGTTGAGGGCTGTGACCTCGGTTCTACCTCTGCAGATGTTGGTCTCCTTGTCAGTAGCCCTGCAGAGTTGCTGCACTAGAGGGTCTCTAACCATAGCAGCTTAACTCCCTGGTAGAACTCACATATTCATATGCTGAAACAAAAGTGTAAAATAGACAAGAAATGATACTCTTGTAGGTCTGTACATTCTTATAGTACATAGAAAGATAATTTAATAGTTTACTGGAAAACTCAGAATCCAATTCAAAACTTTATTACTTGTATATATAGTTCAAAGTGGCCTAGCGCCGCAATATATTTAAGACCTGACAGAACCATATGTTCCTAACAGAGTTCTCCGTTCTCAGGGTGCAGGTTTACTCGTAGTTCCTAGAAGATCCAGATGTGGATTTGGAGGACGGGTCTTCTGCTTTCAGGAACCATCACTATGGCACCAACTTCCAGTTTGGGTGAAGGAGGCTGACACCACCTCCACCTTTAAAACCAAACTTCAAACATGTCTGTTTAGTAAAACATCTAGTTGGTGTAAACTTTAGTGTGTCAGGACCAGTAGTCACAGCTGCAGCTGCAGGACCAGACTGGAGCAGCTGGTCTTCAACACAGCTTCATCCTGGATCTGCTGCTGTAGACCTGCTGCAGGGGGGCACCAACATGATCCACTGACCTGCAGCTCCACCCTCTGACCCCCTCAGTGTCTGCTGTCTACACCTGTTTAGATGGTGGTCTCTGTAGTCCACCAACTAACCAGGTATGTCTGTGTACATACATTTTTTTTTGTATTTGTTTGTTTTTGGATCATTTTCAATAATTGTTTTTACAAATATTCAGATTTTTCAGGTCACATTTATTGCCAATTCTACCACATATGTTGTACATACAGAGAATGGAAATTACATTAAATAAATTACCCTCTAAACACAAAGTACAAATCTAAAAAAAAACAAATAATAAAATGATGCTGGGTTTAAAAACCAAGAGCAATAAAATTACAATTAAAAACAATAAAAAACGGAGGAGGAGCTGGGAGAGTGTTCAGGTTCCTGACGGCCTGGTGGGTGAAGCTGTCCTTCAGGCGGCAGGTTCTGGTTCTGGTTCTGGCCCGGAGGGTCCGCAGCCTCCTCCCTGATGGCAGCAGACTGAAGAGGCTGTGTGACAGGTGGGTGGAGTCTCTCACGATGCTGAGGGCCTTGTGCGTCAGACGGTTACTGTAAATGTCCTGAAGTGAGGGGAGAGAGACCCCAACCATCTTCTCAGCTGCTCTCACGACACGTTGGAGAGACTTGCGGCAGGTTGCGGTGCAGCTCCGTACCACACGCTGATGCAGCTGGTCAGATGCTCTCGATGGTGCCTCTGTAGAAGGTTACATGATGCAGTTTGCGGAGGAAGTAGAGGCGCTGCTGTGCTTTCTTGGCGAATGATGCGGTGTTACCAGTCCAGGAGAGGTCCTCTGAGATGTGGACACCCAGGAACTTGGTGCTGGTCACCCTCTCCAAAGCAGCACCGTTGATGGTCAGAGGAGCAAGCTGGGTGTGTTTTCTCCTGACGTCAGCAACAATCTCACCCTGAACCTGGAGAAGACCAAAGGATTGTTGTTGCTGCACCACTCAGCCAGGCGGCTGAGGAGACCCACCACAGTCGTGTCGTCCGCAAACTTTATGAAGAGGTTGTAGCTGTGCATCGGTGTGAAGTCGTGGTTCAGCAGGGTGAAGAGGAGGAGGCTCAGCACACATAAGGATGCACGCTTCAGAGCGTCTGAAGCACGCACTGCACAGAAGTGGAGGTGGAGGAGACACAGCGGTCACTCAGGAATGATTATTTATTGTGAAGAATCTTGACACTTTTGAATACACAACTTTTGTACATTGTCTTTTTTTCTGTGTTCATTATAGTTGGACTTTACCTCTAAACACATTCAGTTTAACACTTCAATTATATTTTTGTTTATATTTTTATTGTTGTATATTGTTGTGGTACAGACCCAAGCAAGGTGAGCTGTGTTATTTTATTTTTATTATTAATATTTTACCACCAGTGTAGATTTGAGAAAGTTAACGGTTCTGCTGTGGTAAGATGGGGGTAATTAATCCATGAATCAATCCTTTTGTATTACTGGTAGTTGCTGACTATCACTTTCATTTAGTTTCGGCAGACGGAGTTAAAGCAGTTTGGCTTCATCTGATGCACAACATTGAAGCGATGTTGGCATGCAACACGTTAAATTCACGTTCCGTGTTGTTACTGGAAGTTGGCAGGGAATTTAACAGAAGTCAGAGGCCTTATTACTGACATGTTGGTGCCAGCGATTTAACAAAAATAGAGAAATAAATGAGCGTGTGTTGAATTGTGATATATTTGTGAACTGGGATGCATAACAGTAGTCCCTTAAGTTTCCAGACGATGGAGGTAATTTTCATGCAGCTTCATTTGGTTCAGCAGCTGTTAATGTGGAAATGCGTGACACCTGGTGTGTGTCCAGTTATCAGAGACAGTTAAATGAGGCCGTAGAAAAATGAACGGAATAATGTGCCACCTTCTGCAATGTGACTACAGTGATGCACAGAGCCTAGAAGCTGCATAAATATAATATCTAAAACGAGTTTCAATTTGACATCGAAAGACGTGAAAATTTAGCACATGTGGACTAGTGTGAGCCCTTAAAAACACGTAACTATTGGACGTCCCAGAGACGTGGATAAAAAGACGTAATCCGGCGTCACAGTCTGCACGTCCAGCAGACCGAGACTGGACGTCGTTTGGACGTCGCCCCGCGCAGTAAAGCACTTTTTAAACTGTTTGAATGAGCTGGTCCATGAAAGTGTTACACAAATAAACGCTTCCTTTTCTCGTTTCTATTTTTGTGTTTCATCTTTGTAAGCTGCTTGGAATATTTAATAATTGCTCCATTAGTAACGGTGTCCGTTTGTATAATTATTTAATAAATACACTTCAGTAAAGAAGGTAATTTTTTAATAGCCACGTTCCCTTCCCTTATCTGCTGGTCCAAATGTAGTGCATACAATGTATGACATGTAAATGTAATAACTACGTAATGCAGCCGACCCGATAAAGTAAAACTACATACCGAATGTAGGTCAAAGTTGGCGATGTTCGGTCTCGAAGTCCGAGCGCGATCCGTAACTGTGGGAACCATGGTAACCACGGTAACCACGGTAACCGTGCGACAACAACAACATGGGCGATAGGTGGACGTGCGTCATCAAATGACGTCATCACCTGCCTATAAAGCTGAAGCAGATGAGCGCTTCTGTTATTCCAACTGAACCGAGTCTACAAGCGAGACGCACTTTGAGATCTCACTGCATCCGACCGTGTTTGTAAACGCACAATCGTAAAAAGATGAGTGATTTACAAGAATTTCAGACAGGAGAAGAGAAACTACCTGAATCTGAAATAATTATGTACAGTAAAGAAGAAGAAGAAGAAGGAGACGAAGAAGCAACACTAATGTTAACTCCTAGTATCATTCCAAAATTAGCCAAGGCTTTTAAAGAGGCTGATTCAGATAAAAACAGAGCCCTGGACATGGATGAATTTGCTATGGTAATGCAGAAAATGAATCCAAGCCTGGCTGAAGAGGAGCTGCATGCCCTTCACATGAAGATTGACACCAACTGTGATGGAACTGTGGACTACCGTGAACTTTTACAATATTACTTACTAAAAGAAAATACCAAATATTCAGATTACAGGAACAATGTTTTCCCCAAACCTATTGAAAAGGTGACATTTGATGGCTACAAAGAATATTTGAAAATGATTTGCCTGCCCTTGGATAACAGCAAGATTTCTGGCAGAAAGGAAGTTAGGTTAGGAGAAGTCAGGAGTTTCCAGCCCTGTCAGTACCTCACCATCAAGGCAGATGGTAAAATGAATTACTGGACTGATGACTTTCAACCACTAGACAAGATTAACCTCTCAAAAAAATATGTGAAAACAATTCCCTATTCTCATGAGAAAATAGAAGTTTTGGACATGATCTACATCAAAGAACTACAACAGCTGGCCATCAGCACATCTGACAGGGAGGTGATATTTTGCAAATGTGGCTTAGCCGGTACAGATTTTAAAGTCAAGTATAGCTTATTTACCTATGAAGGTGATTTTGCAGCCATCAACTATTGTTGCATAGACAAACAAGCAATGTTTTCTTTTGGGGATTTTGAAGGAAATTTATCCATAATAGTTTCCTTTGATGTATTTAAAAGAGGTCTCTTCCACCGAAAATGGTTTACGAAATTACCTCAGCGAACTTATCCAGTTGTAGAAGTGTCAACGCTGCAAAGAAATGACTCCAAAAACTTTTGTTTTATCAGAAAGTTGATATTTAATGATCCTTGCTCTGAAATAAGATTCTTTTCAACTCTCAAGATGTTTGCCGTGTGTAGTGAATCATCCAAATGGCTGAATCTCACTAAAATCCACTTGAACGCTGCGACTTCCAGTTACCACATCTCTACAGAATTACTTACAAGCAAGAGCAATGGGAATTTCTTTACCTGTACTGAATACTCACCTCATTCAAGATATATTTTAACTGGCGGCACAGATGGCCATCTGCGGGTGTGGAATACCATTGATGTTTCTTCCTGTGAACGCACAATACAAAAGCATGAAGCGCCGGTCACCCACATACTGTACAATGAGATAGAGAAGGTATTTGTCAGCATATCTGATGACAGAAATGTGTGCGTCTGGTCTGACTTTGATTTTCTCTGTCAGCAGAGTTTTGTTGTTGACTGCTTGGAGCCGAACCCCATCTCCACTGTATGCTACAACATACAAAACAACATGTTGGTCCTGGCTAACAAGAATATAGCCAAATGTCTCGGAAAAGGAACAGACGTTTTTAAAGAATCTGCGACATCCTTTAATGCGCCTGTGGACCGTTTGCTCTATCACAACATTTTCAAGCAGCTTCTTTCTGTTAGCAGGACTGGTTTGGTGACAGTATGGGATGTGTTGACAGGAATGGTTGTCATGAACTTCAGCATCGACAGGCAAGATCTGCAGGGGCACATTTTATTTAATGAATCACTACGCCAATTGATAACTGTTTCAAAAAATGGGAGGGTTAAACTTTGGAACTTCAACAATGGGAAAAAGGTTGAGACCCTCCGCGTTAAATTACCAAGGAATGTGACAGGTGTCATCTGCAGGAAAAACAGGCTGATTTTTTCAGCCAGCTTTTCCAACATCATCGAGGACCTGGACTTTAAGGGGAAAGACAAAAGATGTTTTAAACACGATTCATTAAGTGATATTTGTTCCATGGACATCCATGAATCAACACTGATTGCTGCGTCCGATAATGGAAATTTTGTTATCTGGGATGCAGACACCTGTGAAGTTTTGCATTGTGGAACTAACAGAGTGAGCTTTCAATCGCAGATGGAAAGAGTGACGGAGAAAAAGCAGTGTGTGGACTCTCCTAATCAGAAAGTCAAAAGAGTTGATCTGAAGATGTCTATATGCCAGAAGGTTTACACTTCTACAATTGTTGTATCTCTGAAGACCAGGAAGGCTGATGAGAGAACAGCCACGTTGCTGATTTCAGTCGATGGCAACATCTTTTCCTGGTCAGTTGGTAGAAATGCAGAGCTGATGGGGAAGTTTAAAGCAGTGGAATCTGATCATGCTTTTATTACCGCCATGTCAACTGATGAAAGGGAAAAGACACTGCTGACTGGTGATAGCACCGGAAGGGTTTGTTTGTGGGATATTCAAGACTTTGGCTTTAGAACAGAGAATGACAGCAGGCCTTTAGAAAGCCTAAATAGATGCAATGTGTCACGGAGTCCACCTCCATTGTTAATCTCTTGGCAGGCTAGTACTTCTGCGATAGTCAGTGTCGTGTGTGATCCTGCTTGTAAGAAAGTATTTACAGGAGGGCTGGACCATAATGTGAAACTATGGACAAACAAGGGTGACTGTGTGGGTATATTTGGGAAAGACCTGTGGAACTCCAGCTCTGCAAAAAAGGCTCATCCTGCAGAAGAGGCTGAGACCATCGACCTAAAAGAAGTGAAAAAACCAGAGTCACCAAGTTCAGACATAGAAGAAGACTTTCGAATACCGTCCCTTGATTTTAACATTTCTGGAGTGGATGAAATGAGGGAAAAAATCAGACGTTGTATGAGTCCTCATACTTTCCAATTAGAAATAGGTTTAGACATTACGGAAATCCTTGAGAATTTTAATGAAATAACTAACTTAATACTTAATGTGGGGGGCTCTGTGCCAACAAAATCAAAAAAACAGCAGCCTCTCAGTAGGGACCAGCACGGACCTGAAGATACTGAGAATGAATATTCACAACAGAGTAAGACAAAGATCACACAAGATGAGATCCAACAAAAATCAAATCTGACACTTATACCACCTATCACACATAGAGCGGATCTCTCCGAGACCCATCTCAAACCCCATCCACCCTCAGGCCCCCACCTCACAAGTTCATTTAGACAACGTTTGGCCAAAAATGATAAGACATTTCCACAGAAACCTGAGGAGTTAACAAATCTGGCACCTTCACCACCAATTTCAAATAAGGGCCATCTCCCCAAGACCCATCTCATACCCCATCCACCCTCAGGCCCCCACCTCACAAGTTCATTTAGACAACGTTTTGCCAAAAATGATAAGACATTTCCACAGAAACCTGAGGAGTTAAGAAATCTGGCACCTTCACCACCAATTTCAAATAAGGGCCATCTCTCCAAGACCCATCTCAAACCCCATCCACCCTCAGGTCCCCACCTCACAAGTTCATTTAGACAACGTTTGGCCAAAAATGATAAGACATTTCCAAAGAAACCTGAGGAGTTAAGAAATCTGGCACCTTTACCACCAATTTCAAATAAGGGCCATCTCTCCAAGACCCATCTCAAACCCCATCCACCCTCAGGGCCCCATCTCACAAGTTCATTTAGTCAACGTTTGGCCAAAAATGATCGGACATTTCAACAGAAACCTGAGGAGTTAACAAATCTGGCACCTTTACCACCAATTTCAAATAAGGGCCATCTCCCCAAGACCCATCTCAAACCCCATCCACCCTCAGGCCCCCACCTCACAAGTTCATTTAGACAACGTTTGGCCAAAACTGATAAATAAAGTAAAATAGTTAAAAAAAAACAACAAACATTTACATAACTTACACTTATGGGTTTACTCCGGGTGCTCCGGTTTCATCCTGCATTCTAAGCATATGAATGTGAAAAATGCTTTACTTTCATTCCAGACCATTTTAGCTCGGCTGACTTGATGTATGTCAAGCTATGATGCTAATTAATTTTGCTTTATATTAATTCTCAGTAGTTCTGTGCAAACATCTACATTTCAAGTGTCATTTAGGGAACCGAACATTAAGGGACATTGGTTACCACAATGGTAAATCACTGGGGGCCCCTGAGCAAGGCCCTTAACTCCCAATTGCTCCCCGGCTGCCCTGCTAGCAGCCCCACTGCTCACTAGTGAAACTAGTTGATGGGTTAAAAGCAGAGGCTAATTTCGGTGTGCATCGTACAGACAGCGTGTGCACGATGTCCACACTGACAAGAAAGGGAAGAAAAAAAAAAATTTCCCCACTGACGAGTGATTGGGTTCTTTGGCCAGCACTTTAATTTCTTCTGTTTTTATGTTAATTTGTCTTTATGTTATGTTTGTTTGGATGCCTTATTTCTGTCTGTGTCCTATGCAGTATTGTCTGTCCCAGGTGGAGTTGTAAAAATGGCTAGTTAACCCCTTAACCCCACCTAAACAATGAGCTGGAGTCCGTTGTTGTCCCGTGACAGTCCATCGGGGGTCTGTCGGAGCCTACAAGGCCGACAGAGGCAACAGTGCTAACCACTGAGCCACCGCGCCGCCCTGTGTGAAGACTGTAAATATGTTTATTTCAGTTTATTTCAGGAAGGTCAATGGAGATGAACTCACTGTTGGATCCAGACCCTAGTGGTCAGCAGAGGAACTGCACACTGTAGCACCTCTGGAACGGTCTCAACCCCCTGGGTTTTCATGCTGCTGGACATCACTGACTCAGCGCTGAGTGGAATTGTCTGACCTCCGCCATTTACAGAACCCAACTTAACATGAGAGTGTTCTTGAAAGTGGTTTTGCTGAAAGCTGTAACAGTGATTTCAAGACGTACCCCTGCAGAGGTGCCACAATCAAGTGGAGGGTCTCCCTAACCCTACCCTGTACTTCTACTACCAAAGTTAGCAACATTAAAGAATGAATTCATGTTTAAAAAGGAACTGTTGCATCTGTTGTATCTGTGATGGCTTTTTTTCTTTTTTACACAGCATTTCACCAACACTTCACATAGGCCTCAATGAGGCTTATAACTTTAAGGGGAAAAAAGAGCAGAATATCTCTTTTTTATGTTTACTTTTATTTGACATTTATTACTCTAATTCTATTTTGGATGAGTAGTTATTTTAATCTTATATGCCAGTATTTTCCCCAGCAACAGCACACCACACTTCTGCTATTCACAAGTGTCCAGAATGAGAATTATCTCAAAATCAGAGACATACTGACGTCTGGGACAAACTAAGGGTTTCCTAATGAGGCTGTACCTCATAGTAGGCCCAGAATCCTGCAGTGCGAGTGTAGGGTCCGGGGTCTGCGGTGCCGTTGGCTGACAGAGACATTAGTTGGTGCAGACAGGACCTTTCTATGTGCAGACCGGCCCCCGAGCTACAAAATCTAACATCAAATAGCTGCTCTTCATTTGGAGGTGCCTAAATAAACGTGTGAAACACTTAAATGATCCTCAACATGCTCCGCGTCTGTGTTTTCTCCAGGACATCTGCAGGTTTAGTCAGAGTGTCTGAATTTTCTCTGACAAATTTGTCCGTTCAAAAACAGAAAACTTCAGAGTTTCTTTGTAGCAATTGTGTAAATTTGTAGTCAGAAATTGTCTATTTTTTCTTGGAAATTCAGCCATTAATAAAAACAATACGTTGGGTTTTTTTTCTTGGAAATTTGCCGGTTTAGACATTTTTGTGGAGATATTATTTCAGAACTTCTGAGTGTTACTATTATTATTATTTTCTTTATTTTCTTTTCTTTTTCAATGTACGAGTTTATAATGGGCAGCACGGTGGCTTAGTGGTTAGCACTGTTGCCTCACAGCAAGAAGGTTCCCGGTTCAATTCCTGGCCCCGGTGGGTCTTTCTGTGTGGAGTTTGCATGTTCTCCCCGTGCTTGCGTGGGTTTCCTCCGGGTACTCCGGCTTCCTCCCACAGTCCAAACACATGCAGTGTAGGTTAATTGATCTTTCTAAATTCTCCCTAGGTGTGAATGTGAGTGTGATTGGTTGTTTGTATGTGGCCCTGGATAGACTGGCGACCTGTCCAGGGTGTACCCCTGCCTTTCGCCTGATATGCGTCGGGATAGGCTCCAACAGACCCCCGTGACCCGGAAACGGATACAGCGTGTATAGGTAATGGATGGATGGAGTTTATAATGTCCAAAATTCTGAGATTATGATGTCAAATTTGTAAATTTAAAAAATTTGTATTTCTGTGTTCTTTCTTGGAAATTCAGCTTTTAAAGCAAGAAACAGAGTTGTTGTTTTTGTGAATTTTAATAGTCAAATATTCACTATATATGTATAATGAATATGTATATAACTGTTCAAATGCTTTTTGTAAATCCCCAAACCCGAGTTTTCACGAGTACCCCTCCATAAAACACAAGAAATAAACAAATAAATAAGTAAATAAAAAAACCCCCACAAAAGTCACCAAAAAAAAACGTAATGATATACAGTAACCTACTGAACACTGACTTTTGAATTATGCATCCACAAAATGATGAAAACAACAAAAAGATGGACTGGACAAATCAGTCACAAAATATAAAATATGCAGATTAAAAAAAATCATCATGTTGTCATTCATCATTTTCTCCTGCTTTTTTCCCACAATCATTTAAACCACTTGTGGTCTCATTGAGACTGACAGAAATACCTTAACTGAAGTGACTCAAAATGTTGTGAAATTTATATTGCTGTTAAACCATAATCGTAAAAAACTAATTTAAGCTTTTCCGTAGTCAATTTTATGTAAATTATTGCTTAATCATCCTGTCAGTTATAATTTATTTCGGTTTTTCTGAATTTATTTAAAGATACCAATAAAACAGTCCAAGGTTGTACACTTGGCCTAAGTCATAAACACAATCGTTTCATTTAAAACAACAACGGTAAATACCGCCATCCTTTAAAACGTTCGTGGACTGGTTGTGCAGTTGCTGAGATTTCTGCTGGCAAAAACTACAGATACACTCTGTGATTTCATGGCAGCACTTCCTTCCAGCAGGAGATAATGATATCAAGAAAAATCCATAAATCCGAATCGACTGATTTCGACAACAACCACAAAGGACTGTCACGTGGCAGAAACCCAGCGTCTTACCGAGCCCGTCAAAAACAAGGCTTTTGTTCTGTCTTGAGCCGTGGAGCTGTGGTCCATTTTAGGACAGAGACGTGAACTTCTGGTCGGGATTAAAGGCGCTGCTTTAAGTGATAAACTACATCTCTGATCGGTTCCCGTGAACGTAAATGAAGACTCGCCACCGCTCGGATCTGTTCACAGACCGCTTTACAGCATGAATCATGGTCTTTCAACAAGTTCAAGGTAGGTTCTGTCAGCTCAGTTGATTTTAAGGTACGTTATCTGTTTAAAGTGTTTGCTGTTTTAACTTTGTCGTCTGTTCGCAGACGACTCGTGGCACTGTGAACCCGTCGACTCTAAAGGGAGGTTTCACGAAGCCCCGCCCACCGGCTTGTGTGCGTGCGGTTCAATTCCTGGCCCCGGTGGGTCTTTCTGTGTGGAGTTTGCATGTTCTCCCCGTGCTTGCGTGGGTTTCCTCCGGGTACTCCGGCTTCCTCCCACAGTCCAAACACATGCAGTGTAGGTTAATTGATCTTTCTAAATTCTCCCTAGGTGTGAATGTGAGTGTGATTGGTTGTTTGTATGTGGCCCTGGATAGACTAGCGACCTGTCCAGGGTGTACCCCTGCCTTTCGCCTGATATGCGTCGGGATAGGCTCCAACAGACCCCCGTGACCCGGAAACGGATACAGCGGGTATAGGTAATGGATGGATGGATGGAGTTTATAATGTCCAAAATTCTGAGATTATGATGTCAAATTTGTAAATTTAAAAAATTTGTATTTCTGTGTTCTTTCTTGGAAATTCAGCTTTTAAAGCAAGAAACAGAGTTGTTGTTTTTGTGAATTTTAATAGTCAAATATTCACTATATATGTATAATGAATATGTATATAACTGTTCAAATGCTTTTTGTAAATCCCCAAACCCGAGTTTTCACGAGTACCCCTCCATAAAACACAAGAAATAAACAAATAAATAAGTAAATAAAAAACCCCCCACAAAAGTCACCAAAAAAAAACGTAATGATATACAGTAACCTACTGAACACTGACTTTTGAATTATGCATCCACAAAATGATGAAAACAACAAAAAGATGGACTGGACAAATCAGTCACAAAATATAAAATATGCAGATTAAAAAAAATCATCATGTTGTCATTCATCATTTTCTCCTGCTTTTTTCCCACAATCATTTAAACCACTTGTGGTCTCATTGAGACTGACAGAAATACCTTAACTGAAGTGACTCAAAATGTTGTGAAATTTATATTGCTGTTAAACCATAATCGTAAAAAACTAATTTAAGCTTTTCCGTAGTCAATTTTATGTAAATTATTGTTTAATCATCCTGTCAGTTATAATTTATTTCGGTTTTTCTGAATTTATTTAAAGATACCAATAAAACAGTCCAAGGTTGTACACTTGGCCTAAGTCATAAACACAATCGTTTCATTTAAAACAACAACGGTAAATACCGCCATCCTTTAAAACGTTCGTGGACTGGTTGTGCAGTTGCTGAGATTTCTGCTGGCAAAAACTACAGATACACTCTGTGATTTCATGGCAGCACTTCCTTCCAGCAGGAGATAATGATATCAAGAAAAATCCATAAATCCGAATCGACTGATTTCGACAACAACCACAAAGGACTGTCACGTGGCAGAAACCCAGCGTCTTACCGAGCCCGTCAAAAACAAGGCTTTTGTTCTGTCTTGAGCCGTGGAGCTGTGGTCCATTTTAGGACAGAGACGTGAACTTCTGGTCGGGATTAAAGGCGCTGCTTTAAGTGATAAACTACATCTCTGATCGGTTCCCGTGAACGTAAATGAAGACTCGCCACCGCTCGGATCTGTTCACAGACCGCTTTACAGCACGAATCATGGTCTTTCAACAAGTTCAAGGTAGGTTCTGTCAGCTCAGTTGATTTTAAGGTACGTTATCTGTTTAAAGTGTTTGCTGTTTTAACTTTGTCGTCTGTTCGCAGACGACTCGTGGCACTGTGAACCCGTCGACTCTAAAGGGAGGTTTCACGAAGCCCCGCCCACCGGCTTGTGTGCGTGCGTGCGTGTCTGGGTTAGGGCTAGGTATCTCCACTAATTTCTTTAAATCGAATTAAATCACAAGAGCCTCAGATGATTTGATTTCGATTAAATCTGATTCTGTTCAATATGGATTCATTAACAGATGTTTATATGTCACCAGTTTTTCTTGAACATAAACACATTTGCAGATACTCATTGTCAACGTTAAATAGGAGGATTTACTTTAGCAGGTGTGTGTCCGATAAAGCTGTTACCACATTTAGGGAGGCCATTGCTCTTCATCTTCCTACAGTGGAACACAGTGAAGCAGTTGAGGGCTGTGACCTCGGTTCTACCTCTGCAGATGTTGGTCTCCTTGTCAGTAGCCCTGCAGAGTTGCTGCACTAGAGGGTCTCTAACCATAGCAGCTTAACTCCCTGGTAGAACTCACATATTCATATGCTGAAACAAAAGTGTAAAATAGACAAGAAATGATACTCTTGTAGGTCTGTACATTCTTATAGTACATGGAAAGATAATTTAATAGGGAGTGGTGGCCTAGTGGTTACAGTGCTGGGCTTGGGCGTGGAGGACCCAGGTTCAAGCCCTGGGGGGCGCTGCCCTGCTAGCAGCCCCACTGCTCACTAGTGAAACTAGTTGATGGGTTAAAAGCAGACAGCGTGTGCACGATGTCCATACTGACAAGAAAGAGAGATACATACAGAGAATGGAAATTACATTAAATAAATTACCCTCTAAACACAAAGTACAAATCTAAAAAAAACAAATAATAAAATGATGCTGGGTTTAAAAACCAAGAGCAATAAAATTACAATTAAAAACAATAAAAAACGGAGGAGGAGCTGGGAGAGTGTTCAGGTTCCTGACGGCCTGGTGGGTGAAGCTGTCCTTCAGTCGGCAGGTTCTGGTTCTGGCCCGGAGGGTCCGCAGCCTCCTCCCTGATGGCAGCAGACTGAAGAGGCTGTGTGACAGGTGGGTGGAGTCTCTCACGATGCTGAGGGCCTTGTGCGTCAGACGGTTACTGTAAATGTCCTGAAGTGAGGGGAGAGAGACCCCAACCATCTTCTCAGCTGCTCTCACGACACGTTGGAGAGACTTGCGGCAGGTTGCGGTGCAGCTCCGTACCACACGCTGATGCAGCTGGTCAGATGCTCTCGATGGTGCCTCTGTAGAAGGTTACATGATGCAGTTTGCGGAGGAAGTAGAGGCGCTGCTGTGCTTTCTTGGCGAATGATGCGGTGTTACCAGTCCAGGAGAGGTCCTCTGAGATGTGGACACCCAGGAACTTGGTGCTGGTCACCCTCTCCAAAGCAGCACCGTTGATGGTCAGAGGAGCAAGCTGGGTGTGTTTTCTCCTGAAGTCAGCAACAATCTCACCCTGAACCTGGAGAAGACCAAAGGATTGTTGTTGCTGCACCACTCAGCCAGGCGGCTGAGGAGACCCACCACAGTCGTGTCGTCCGCAAACTTTATGAAGAGGTTGTAGCTGTGCATCGGTGTGAAGTCGTGGTTCAGCAGGGTGAAGAGGAGGAGGCTCAGCACACATAAGGATGCACGCTTCAGAGCGTCTGAAGCACGCACTGCACAGAAGTGGAGGTGGAGGAGACACAGCGGTCACTCAGGAATGATTATTTATTGTGAAGAATCTTGACACTTTTGAATACACAACTTTTGTACATTGTCTTTTTTTCTGTGTTCATTATAGTTGGACTTTACCTCTAAACACATTCAGTTTAACACTTCAATTATATTTTTGTTTATATTTTTATTGTTGTATATTGTTGTGGTACAGACCCAAGCAAGGTGAGCTGTGTTATTTTATTTTTATTATTAATATTTTACCACCAGTGTAGATTTGAGAAAGTTAACGGTTCTGCTGTGGTAAGATGGGGGTAATTAATCCATGAATCAATCCTTTTGTATTACTGGTAGTTGCTGACTATCACTTTCATTTAGTTTCGGCAGACGGAGTTAAAGCAGTTTGGCTTCATCTGATGCACAACATTGAAGCGATGTTGGCATGCAACACGTTAAATTCACGTTCCGTGTTGTTACTGGAAGTTGGCAGGGAATTTAACAGAAGTCAGAGGCCTTATTACTGACATGTTGGTGCCAGCGATTTAACAAAAATAGAGAAATAAATGAGCGTGTGTTGAATTGTGATATATTTGTGAACTGGGATGCATAACAGTAGTCCCTTAAGTTTCCAGACGATGGAGGTAATTTTCATGCAGCTTCATTTGGTTCAGCAGCTGTTAATGTGGAAATGCGTGACACCTGGTGTGTGTCCAGTTATCAGAGACAGTTAAATGAGGCCGTAGAAAAATGAACGGAATAATGTGCCACCTTCTGCAATGTGACTACAGTGATGCACAGAGCCTAGAAGCTGCATAAATATAATATCTAAAACGAGTTTCAATTTGACATCGAAAGACGTGAAAATTTAGCACATGTGGACTAGTGTGAGCCCTTAAAAACACGTAACTATTGGACGTCCCAGAGACGTGGATAAAAAGACGTAATCCGGCGTCACAGTCTGCACGTCCAGCAGACCGAGACTGGACGTCGTTTGGACGTCGCCCCGCGCAGTAAAGCACTTTTTAAACTGTTTGAATGAGCTGGTCCATGAAAGTGTTACACAAATAAACGCTTCCTTTTCTCGTTTCTATTTTTGTGTTTCATCTTTGTAAGCTGCTTGGAATATTTAATAATTGCTCCATTAGTAACGGTGTCCGTTTGTATAATTATCTAATAAATACACTTCAGTAAAGAAGGTAATTTTTTAATAGCCACGTTCCCTTCCCTTATCTGCTGGTCCAAATGTAGTGCATACAATGTATGACATGTAAATGTAATAACTACGTAATGCAGCCGACCCGATAAAGTAAAACTACATACCGAATGTAGGTCAAAGTTGGCGATGTTCGGTCTCGAAGTCCGAGCGCGATCCGTAACTGTGGGAACCATGGTAACCACGGTAACCACGGTAACCGTGCGACAACAACAACATGGGCGATAGGTGGACGTGCGTCATCAAATGACGTCATCACCTGCCTATTAAGCTGAAGCAGATGAGCGCTTCTGTTATTCCAACTGAACCGAGTCTACAAGCGAGACGCACTTTGAGATCTCACTGCATCCGACCGTGTTTGTAAACGCACAATCGTAAAAAGATGAGTGATTTACAAGAATTTCAGACAGGAGAAGAGAAACTACCTGAATCTGAAATAATTATGTACAGTAAAGAAGAAGAAGAAGAAGGAGACGAAGAAGCAACACTAATGTTAACTCCTAGTATCATTCCAAAATTAGCCAAGGCTTTTAAAGAGGCTGATTCAGATAAAAACAGAGCCCTGGACATGGATGAATTTGCTATGGTAATGCAGAAAATGAATCCAAGCCTGGCTGAAGAGGAGCTGCATGCCCTTCACATGAAGATTGACACCAACTGTGATGGAACTGTGGACTACCGTGAACTTTTACAATATTACTTACTAAAAGAAAATACCAAATATTCAGATTACAGGAACAATGTTTTCCCCAAACCTATTGAAAAGGTGACATTTGATGGCTACAAAGAATATTTGAAAATGATTTGCCTGCCCTTGGATAACAGCAAGATTTCTGGCAGAAAGGAAGTTAGGTTAGGAGAAGTCAGGAGTTTCCAGCCCTGTCAGTACCTCACCATCAAGGCAGATGGTAAAATGAATTACTGGACTGATGACTTTCAACCACTAGACAAGATTAACCTCTCAAAAAAATATGTGAAAACAATTCCCTATTCCCATGAGAAAATAGAAGTTTTGGACATGATCTACATCAAAGAACTACAACAGCTGGCCATCAGCACATCTGACAGGGAGGTGATATTTTGCAAATGTGGCTTAGCCGGTACAGATTTTAAAGTCAAGTATAGCTTATTTACATATGAAGGTGATTTTGCAGCCATCAACTATTGTTGCATAGAAAAACAAGCAATGTTTTCTTTTGGGGATTTTGAAGGAAATTTATCCATAATAGTTTCCTTTGATGTATTTAAAAGAGGTCTCTTCCACCGAAAATGGTTTACGAAATTACCTCAGCGAACTTATCCAGTTGTAGAAGTGTCAACGCTGCAAAGAAATGACTCCAAAAACTTTTGTTTTATCAGAAAGTTGATATTTAATGATCCTTGCTCTGAAATAAGATTCTTTTCAACTCTCAAGATGTTTGCCGTGTGTAGTGAATCATCCAAATGGCTGAATCTCACTAAAATCCACTTGAACGCTGCGACTTCCAGTTACCACATCTCTACAGAATTACTTACAAGCAAGAGCAATGGGAATTTCTTTACCTGTACTGAATACTCACCTCATTCAAGATATATTTTAACTGGCGGCACAGATGGCCATCTGCGGGTGTGGAATACCATTGATGTTTCTTCCTGTGAACGCACAATACAAAAGCATGAAGCGCCGGTCACCCACATACTGTACAATGAGATAGAGAAGGTATTTGTCAGCATATCTGATGACAGAAATGTGTGCGTCTGGTCTGACTTTGATTTTCTCTGTCAGCAGAGTTTTGTTGTTGACTGCTTGGAGCCGAACCCCATCTCCACTGTATGCTACAACATACAAAACAACATGTTGGTCCTGGCTAACAAGAATATAGCCAAATGTCTCGGAAAAGGAACAGACGTTTTTAAAGAATCTGCGACATCCTTTAATGCGCCTGTGGACCGTTTGCTCTATCACAACATTTTCAAGCAGCTTCTTTCTGTTAGCAGGACTGGTTTGGTGACAGTATGGGATGTGTTGACAGGAATGGTTGTCATGAACTTCAGCATCGACAGGAAAGATCTGCAGGGGCACATTTTATTTAATGAATCACTACGCCAATTGATAACTGTTTCAAAAAATGGGAGGGTTAAACTTTGGAACTTCAACAATGGGAAAAAGGTTGAGACCCTCCGCGTTAAATTACCAAGGAATGTGACAGGTGTCATCTGCAGGAAAAACAGGCTGATTTTTTCAGCCAGCTTTTCCAACATCATCGAGGACCTGGACTTTAAGGGGAAAGACAAAAGATGTTTTAAACACGATTCATTAAGTGATATTTGTTCCATGGACATCCATGAATCAACACTGATTGCTGCGTCCGATAATGGAAATTTTGTTATCTGGGATGCAGACACCTGTGAAGTTTTGCATTGTGGAACTAACAGAGTGAGCTTTCAATCGCAGATGGAAAGAGTGACGGAGAAAAAGCAGTGTGTGGACTCTCCCAATCAGAAAGTCAAAAGAGTTGATCTGAAGATGTCTATATGCCAGAAGGTTTACACTTCTACAATTGTTGTATCTCTGAAGACCAGGAAGGCTGATGAGAGAACAGCCACGTTGCTGATTTCAGTCGACGGCAACATCTTTTCCTGGTCAGTTGGTAGAAATGCAGAGCTGATGGGGAAGTTTAAAGCAGTGGAATCTGATCATGCTTTTATTACCGCCATGTCAACTGATGAAAGGGAAAAGACACTGCTGACTGGTGATAGCACCGGAAGGGTTTGTTTGTGGGATATTCAAGACTTTGGCTTTAGAACAGAGAATGACAGCAGGCCTTTAGAAAGCCTAAATAGATGCAATGTGTCACGGAGTCCACCTCCATTGTTAATCTCTTGGCAGGCTAGTACTTCTGCGATAGTCAGTGTCGTGTGTGATCCTGCTTGTAAGAAAGTATTTACAGGAGGGCTGGACCATAATGTGAAACTATGGACAAACAAGGGTGACTGTGTGGGTATATTTGGGAAAGACCTGTGGAACTCCAGCTCTGCAAAAAAGGCTCATCCTGCAGAAGAGGCTGAGACCATCGACCTAAAAGAAGTGAAAAAACCAGAGTCACCAAGTTCAGACATAGAAGAAGACTTTCGAATACCGTCCCTTGATTTTAAAATTTCTGGAGTGGATGAAATGAGGGAAAAAATCAGACGTTGTATGAGTCCTCATACTTTCCAATTACAAATAGGTTTAGACATTACGGAAATCCTTGAGAATTTTAATGAAATAACTAACTTAATACTTAATGTGGGGGGCTCTGTGCCAACAAAATCAAAAAAACAGCAGCCTCTCAGTAGGGACCAGCACGGACCTGAAGATACTGAGAATGAATATTCACAACAGAGTAAGACAAAGATCACACAAGATGAGATCCAACAAAAATCAAATCTGACACTTATACCACCTATCACACATAGAGCGGATCTCTCCGAGACCCATCTCAAACCCCATCCACCCTCAGGCCCCCACCTCACAAGTTCATTTAGACAACATTTGACCAAAAATGATAAGACATTTCCACAGAAACCTGAGGAGTTAACAAATCCAATAACTTTACCACCAATTTCAAATAAGGGCCATCTCTCCAAGACCCATCTCATACCACATCCACCCTCAGGGCCCCATCTCACAAGTTCATTTAGTCAACATTTAGCCAAAAATAATCAGACATTTCCACAGAAACCTGAGGAGTTAAGAAATCTGGCACCTTCACCACCAATTTCAAATAAGGGCCATCTCCCCAAGACCCATCTCATACCCCATCCACCCTCAGGTCCCCACCTCACAAGTTCATTTAGACAACGTTTGGCCAAAAATGATAAGACATTTCCACAGAAACCTGAGGAGTTAACAAATCTGGCACCTTCACCACCAATTTCAAATAAGGGCCATCTCCCCAAGACCCATCTCATACCCCATCCACCCTCAGGCCCCCACCTCACAAGTTCATTTAGACAACGTTTGGCCAAAAATGATAAGACATTTCCACAGAAACCTGAGGAGTTAAGAAATCTGGCACCTTCACCACCAATTTCAAATAAGGGCCATCTCTCCAAGACCCATCTCAAACCCCATCCACCCTCAGGTCCCCACCTCACAAGTTCATTTAGACAACGTTTGGCCAAAAATGATAAGACATTTCCACAGAAACCTGAGGAGTTAACAAATCTGGCACCTTCACCACCAATTTCAAATAAGGGCCATCTCTCCAAGACCCATCTCAAACCCCATCCACCCTCAGGGCCCCATCTCACAAGTTCATTTAGTCAACGTTTGGCCAAAAATGATCGGACATTTCAACAGAAACCTGAGGAGTTAACAAATCTGGCACCTTTACCACCAATTTCAAATAAGGGCCATCTCCCCAAGACCCATCTCAAACCCCATCCACCCTCAGGCCCCCACCTCACAAGTTCATTTAGACAACGTTTGGCCAAAACTGATAAATAAAGTAAAATAGTTAAAAAAAACAAACAAACATTTACATAACTTACACTTATGGGTTTACTCCGGGTGCTCCGGTTTCATCCTGCATTCTAAGCATATGAATGTGAAAAATGCTTTACTTTCATTCCAGACCATTTTAGCTCGGCTGACTTGATGTATGTCAAGCTATGATGCTAATTAATTTTGCTTTATATTAATTCTCAGTAGTTCTGTGCAAACATCTACATTTCAAGTGTCATTTAGGGAACCGAACATTAAGGGACATTGGTTACCACAATGGTAAATCACTGGGGGCCCCTGAGCAAGGCCCTTAACTCCCAATTGCTCCCCGGCTGCCCTGCTAGCAGCCCCACTGCTCACTAGTGAAACTAGTTGATGGGTTAAAAGCAGAGGCTAATTTCGGTGTGCATCGTACAGACAGCGTGTGCACGATGTCCATACTGACAAGAAAGGGAAGAAAAAAAAAAATTTCCCCACTGACGAGTGATTGGGTTCTTTGGCCAGCACTTTAATTTCTTCTGTTTTTATGTTAATTTGTCTTTATGTTATGTTTGTTTGGATGCCTTATTTCTGTCTGTGTCCTATGCAGTATTGTCTGTCCCAGGTGGAGTTGTAAAAATGGCTAGTTAACCCCTTAACCCCACCTAAACAATGAGCTGGAGTCCGTTGTTGTCCCGTGACAGTCCATCGGGGGTCTGTCGGAGCCTACAAGGCCGACAGAGGCAACAGTGCTAACCACTGAGCCACCGCGCCGCCCTGTGTGAAGACTGTAAATATGTTTATTTCAGTTTATTTCAGGAAGGTCAACGGAGATGAACTCACTGTTGGATCCAGACCCTAGTGGTCAGCAGAGGAACTGCACACTGTAGCACCTCTGGAATGGTCTCAACCCCCTGGGTTTTCATGCTGCTGGACATCACTGACTCAGCGCTGAGTGGAATTGTCTGACCTCCGCCATTTACAGAACCCAACTTAACATGAGAGTGTTCTTGAAAGTGGTTTTGCTGAAAGCTGTAACAGTGATTTCAAGACGTACCCCTGCAGAGGTGCCACAATCAAGTGGAGGGTCTCCCTAACCCTACCCTGTACTTCTACTACCAAAGTTAGCAACATTAAAGAAGGAATTCATGTTTAAAAAGGAACTGTTGCATCTGTTGTATCTGTGATGGCTTTTTTTCTTTTTTACACAGCATTTCACCAACACTTCACATAGGCCTCAATGAGGCTTATAACTTTAAGGGGAAAAAAGAGCAGAATATCTCTTTTTATGTTTACTTTTATTTGACATTTATTACTCTAATTCTATTTTGGATGAGTAGTTATTTTAATCTTATATGCCAGTATTTTCCCCAGCAACAGCACACCACACTTCTGCTATTCACAAGTGTCCAGAATGAGAATTATCTCAAAATCAGAGACATACTGACGTCTGGGACAAACTAAGGGTTTCCTAATGAGGCTGTACCTCATAGTAGGCCCAGAATCCTGCAGTGCGAGTGTAGGGTCCGGGGTCTGCGGTGCCGTTGGCTGACAGAGACATTAGTTGGTGCAGACAGGACCTTTCTATGTGCAGACCGGCCCCCGAGCTACAAAATCTAACATCAAATAGCTGCTCTTCATTTGGAGGTGCCTAAATAAACGTGTGAAACACTTAAATGATCCTCAACATGCTCCGCGTCTGTGTTTTCTCCAGGACATCTGCAGGTTTAGTCAGAGTGTCTGAATTTTCTCTAGTGGTCTAGCCTAGTGGTTACAGTGCTGGGCTTGGGCGTGGAGGACCCAGGTTCAAGCCCTGGGGGGCGCTGCCCTGCTAGCAGCCCCACTGCTCACTAGTGAAACTAGTTGATGGGTTAAAAGCAGACAGCGTGTGCACGATGTCCATACTGACAAGAAAGAGAGATACATACAGAGAATGGAAATTACATTAAATAAATTACCCTCTAAACACAAAGTACAAATCTAAAAAAAACAAATAATAAAATGATGCTGGGTTTAAAAACCAAGAGCAATAAAATTACAATTAAAAACAATAAAAAACGGAGGAGGAGCTGGGAGAGTGTTCAGGTTCCTGACGGCCTGGTGGGTGAAGCTGTCCTTCAGTCGGCAGGTTCTGGTTCTGGCCCGGAGGGTCCGCAGCCTCCTCCCTGATGGCAGCAGACTGAAGAGGCTGTGTGACAGGTGGGTGGAGTCTCTCACAATGCTGAGGGCCTTGTGCGTCAGACGGTTACTGTAAATGTCCTGAAGTGAGGGGAGAGTGAAGTGAGGGGAGAGAGACCCCAACCATCTTCTCAGCTGCTGGTCAGATGCTCTCGATGGTGCCTCTGTAGAAGGTTACATGATGCAGTTTGCGGAGGAAGTAGAGGCGCTGCTGTGCTTTCTTGGCGAATGATGCGGTGTTACCAGTCCAGGAGAGGTCCTCTGAGATGTGGACACCCAGGAACTTGGTGCTGGTCACCCTCTCCAAAGCAGCACCGTTGATGGTCAGAGGAGCAAGCTGGGTGTGTTTTCTCCTGACGTCAGCAACAATCTCACCCTGAACCTGGAGAAGACCAAAGGATTGTTGTTGCTGCACCACTCAGCCAGGCGGCTGAGGAGACCCACCACAGTCGTGTCGTCCGCAAACTTTATGAAGAGGTTGTAGCTGTGCATCGGTGTGAAGTCGTGGTTCAGCAGGGTGAAGAGGAGGAGGCTCAGCACACATAAGGATGCACGCTTCAGAGCGTCTGAAGCACGCACTGCACAGAAGTGGAGGTGGAGGAGACACAGCGGTCACTCAGGAATGATTATTTATTGTGAAGAATCTTGACACTTTTGAATACACAACTTTTGTACATTGTCTTTTTTTCTGTGTTCATTATAGTTGGACTTTACCTCTAAACACATTCAGTTTAACACTTCAATTATATTTTTGTTTATATTTTTATTGTTGTATATTGTTGTGGTACAGACCCAAGCAAGGTGAGCTGTGTTATTTTATTTTTATTATTAATATTTTACCACCAGTGTAGATTTGAGAAAGTTAACGGTTCTGCTGTGGTAAGATGGGGGTAATTAATCCATGAATCAATCCTTTTGTATTACTGGTAGTTGCTGACTATCACTTTCATTTAGTTTCGGCAGACGGAGTTAAAGCAGTTTGGCTTCATCTGATGCACAACATTGAAGCGATGTTGGCATGCAACACGTTAAATTCACGTTCCGTGTTGTTACTGGAAGTTGGCAGGGAATTTAACAGAAGTCAGAGGCCTTATTACTGACATGTTGGTGCCAGCGATTTAACAAAAATAGAGAAATAAATGAGCGTGTGTTGAATTGTGATATATTTGTGAACTGGGATGCATAACAGTAGTCCCTTAAGTTTCCAGACGATGGAGGTAATTTTCATGCAGCTTCATTTGGTTCAGCAGCTGTTAATGTGGAAATGCGTGACACCTGGTGTGTGTCCAGTTATCAGAGACAGTTAAATGAGGCCGTAGAAAAATGAACGGAATAATGTGCCACCTTCTGCAATGTGACTACAGTGATGCACAGAGCCTAGAAGCTGCATAAATATAATATCTAAAACGAGTTTCAATTTGACATCGAAAGACGTGAAAATTTAGCACATGTGGACTAGTGTGAGCCCTTAAAAACACGTAACTATTGGACGTCCCAGAGACGTGGATAAAAAGACGTAATCCGGCGTCACAGTCTGCACGTCCAGCAGACCGAGACTGGACGGCGTTTGGACGTCGCCCCGCGCAGTAAAGCACTTTTTAAACTGTTTGAATGAGCTGGTCCATGAAAGTGTTACACAAATAAACGCTTCCTTTTCTCGTTTCTATTTTTGTGTTTCATCTTTGTAAGCTGCTTGGAATATTTAATAATTGCTCCATTAGTAACGGTGTCCGTTTGTATAATTATTTAATAAATACACTTCAGTACAGAAGGTAATTTTTTAATAGCCACGTTCCCTTCCCTTATCTGCTGGTCCAAATGTAGTGCATACAATGTATGACATGTAAATGTAATAACTACGTAATGCAGCCGACCCGATAAAGTAAAACTACATACCGAATGTAGGTCAAAGTTGGCGATGTTCGGTCTCGAAGTCCGAGCGCGATCCGTAACTGTGGGAACCATGGTAACCACGGTAACCACGGTAACCGTGCGACAACAACAACATGGGCGATAGGTGGACGTGCGTCATCAAATGACGTCATCACCTGCCTATTAAGCTGAAGCAGATGAGCGCTTCTGTTATTCCAACTGAACCGAGTCTACAAGCGAGACGCACTTTGAGATCTCACTGCATCCGACCGTGTTTGTAAACGCACAATCGTAAAAAGATGAGTGATTTACAAGAATTTCAGACAGGAGAAGAGAAACTACCTGAATCTGAAATAATTATGTACAGTAAAGAAGAAGAAGAAGAAGGAGACGAAGAAGCAACACTAATGTTAACTCCTAGTATCATTCCAAAATTAGCCAAGGCTTTTAAAGAGGCTGATTCAGATAAAAACAGAGCCCTGGACATGGATGAATTTGCTATGGTAATGCAGAAAATGAATCCAAGCCTGGCTGAAGAGGAGCTGCATGCCCTTCACATGAAGATTGACACCAACTGTGATGGAACTGTGGACTACCGTGAACTTTTACAATATTACTTACTAAAAGAAAATACCAAATATTCAGATTACAGGAACAATGTTTTCCCCAAACCTATTGAAAAGGTGACATTTGATGGCTACAAAGAATATTTGAAAATGATTTGCCTGCCCTTGGATAACAGCAAGATTTCTGGCAGAAAGGAAGTTAGGTTAGGAGAAGTCAGGAGTTTCCAGCCCTGTCAGTACCTCACCATCAAGGCAGATGGTAAAATGAATTACTGGACTGATGACTTTCAACCACTAGACAAGATTAACCTCTCAAAAAAATATGTGAAAACAATTCCCTATTCCCATGAGAAAATAGAAGTTTTGGACATGATCTACATCAAAGAACTACAACAGCTGGCCATCAGCACATCTGACAGGGAGGTGATATTTTGCAAATGTGGCTTAGCCGGTACAGATTTTAAAGTCAAGTATAGCTTATTTACCTATGAAGGTGATTTTGCAGCCATCAACTATTGTTGCATAGACAAACAAGCAATGTTTTCTTTTGGGGATTTTGAAGGAAATTTATCCATAATAGTTTCCTTTGATGTATTTAAAAGAGGTCTCTTCCACCGAAAATGGTTTACGAAATTACCTCAGCGAACTTATCCAGTTGTAGAAGTGTCAACGCTGCAAAGAAATGACTCCAAAAACTTTTGTTTTATCAGAAAGTTGATATTTAATGATCCTTGCTCTGAAATAAGATTCTTTTCAACTCTCAAGATGTTTGCCGTGTGTAGTGAATCATCCAAATGGCTGAATCTCACTAAAATCCACTTGAACGCTGCGACTTCCAGTTACCACATCTCTACAGAATTACTTACAAGCAAGAGCAATGGGAATTTCTTTACCTGTACTGAATACTCACCTCATTCAAGATATATTTTAACTGGCGGCACAGATGGCCATCTGCGGGTGTGGAATACCATTGATGTTTCTTCCTGTGAACGCACAATACAAAAGCATGAAGCGCCGGTCACCCACATACTGTACAATGAGATAGAGAAGGTATTTGTCAGCATATCTGATGACAGAAATGTGTGCGTCTGGTCTGACTTTGATTTTCTCTGTCAGCAGAGTTTTGTTGTTGACTGCTTGGAGCCGAACCCCATCTCCACTGTATGCTACAACATACAAAACAACATGTTGGTCCTGGCTAACAAGAATATAGCCAAATGTCTCGGAAAAGGAACAGACGTTTTTAAAGAATCTGCGACATCCTTTAATGCGCCTGTGGACCGTTTGCTCTATCACAACATTTTCAAGCAGCTTCTTTCTGTTAGCAGGACTGGTTTGGTGACAGTATGGGATGTGTTGACAGGAATGGTTGTCATGAACTTCAGCATCGACAGGAAAGATCTGCAGGGGCACATTTTATTTAATGAATCACTACGCCAATTGATAACTGTTTCAAAAAATGGGAGGGTTAAACTTTGGAACTTCAACAATGGGAAAAAGGTTGAGACCCTCCGCGTTAAATTACCAAGGAATGTGACAGGTGTCATCTGCAGGAAAAACAGGCTGATTTTTTCAGCCAGCTTTTCCAACATCATCGAGGACCTGGACTTTAAGGGGAAAGACAAAAGATGTTTTAAACACGATTCATTAAGTGATATTTGTTCCATGGACATCCATGAATCAACACTGATTGCTGCGTCCGATAATGGAAATTTTGTTATCTGGGATGCAGACACCTGTGAAGTTTTGCATTGTGGAACTAACAGAGTGAGCTTTCAATCGCAGATGGAAAGAGTGACGGAGAAAAAGCAGTGTGTGGACTCTCCTAATCAGAAAGTCAAAAGAGTTGATCTGAAGATGTCTATATGCCAGAAGGTTTACACTTCTACAATTGTTGTATCTCTGAAGACCAGGAAGGCTGATGAGAGAACAGCCACGTTGCTGATTTCAGTCGACGGCAACATCTTTTCCTGGTCAGTTGGTAGAAATGCAGAGCTGATGGGGAAGTTTAAAGCAGTGGAATCTGATCATGCTTTTATTACCGCCATGTCAACTGATGAAAGGGAAAAGACACTGCTGACTGGTGATAGCACCGGAAGGGTTTGTTTGTGGGATATTCAAGACTTTGGCTTTAGAACAGAGAATGACAGCAGGCCTTTAGAAAGCCTAAATAGATGCAATGTGTCACGGAGTCCACCTCCATTGTTAATCTCTTGGCAGGCTAGTACTTCTGCGATAGTCAGTGTCGTGTGTGATCCTGCTTGTAAGAAAGTATTTACAGGAGGGCTGGACCATAATGTGAAACTATGGACAAACAAGGGTGACTGTGTGGGTATATTTGGGAAAGACCTGTGGAACTCCAGCTCTGCAAAAAAGGCTCATCCTGCAGAAGAGGCTGAGACCATCGACCTAAAAGAAGTGAAAAAACCAGAGTCACCAAGTTCAGACATAGAAGAAGACTTTCGAATACCGTCCCTTGATTTTAAAATTTCTGGAGTGGATGAAATGAGGGAAAAAATCAGACGTTGTATGAGTCCTCATACTTTCCAATTAGAAATAGGTTTAGACATTACGGAAATCCTTGAGAATTTTAATGAAATAACTAACTTAATACTTAATGTGGGGGGCTCTGTGCCAACAAAATCAAAAAAACAGCAGCCTCTCAGTAGGGACCAGCACGGACCTGAAGATACTGAGAATGAATATTCACAACAGAGTAAGACAAAGATCACACAAGATGAGATCCAACAAAAATCAAATCTGACACTTATACCACCTATCACACATAGAGCGGATCTCTCCGAGACCCATCTCAAACCCCATCCACCCTCAGGCCCCCACCTCACAAGTTCATTTAGACAACATTTGACCAAAAATGATAAGACATTTCCACAGAAACCTGAGGAGTTAACAAATCCAATAACTTTACCACCAATTTCAAATAAGGGCCATCTCTCCAAGACCCATCTCATACCACATCCACCCTCAGGGCCCCATCTCACAAGTTCATTTAGTCAACATTTAGCCAAAAATAATCAGACATTTCCACAGAAACCTGAGGAGTTAACAAATCTGGCACCTTCACCACCAATTTCAAATAAGGGCCATCTCCCCAAGACCCATCTCATACCCCATCCACCCTCAGGTCCCCACCTCACAAGTTCATTTAGACAACGTTTGGCCAAAAATGATAAGACATTTCCACAGAAACCTGAGGAGTTAACAAATCTGGCACCTTCACCACCAATTTCAAATAAGGGCCATCTCCCCAAGACCCATCTCATACCCCATCCACCCTCAGGCCCCCACCTCACAAGTTCATTTAGACAACGTTTGGCCAAAAATGATAAGACATTTCCACAGAAACCTGAGGAGTTAAGAAATCTGGCACCTTCACCACCAATTTCAAATAAGGGCCATCTCTCCAAGACCCATCTCAAACCCCATCCACCCTCAGGTCCCCACCTCACAAGTTCATTTAGACAACGTTTGGCCAAAAATGATAAGACATTTCCACAGAAACCTGAGGAGTTAACAAATCTGGCACCTTCACCACCAATTTCAAATAAGGGCCATCTCCCCAAGACCCATCTCATACCCCATCCACCCTCAGGCCCCCACCTCACAAGTTCATTTAGACAACGTTTTGCCAAAAATGATAAGACATTTCCACAGAAACCTGAGGAGTTAACAAATCTGGCACCTTCACCACCAATTTCAAATAAGGGCCATCTCTCCAAGACCCATCTCAAACCCCATCCACCCTCAGGTCCCCACCTCACAAGTTCATTTAGACAACGTTTGGCCAAAAATGATAAGACATTTCCAAAGAAACCTGAGGAGTTAAGAAATCTGGCACCTTTACCACCAATTTCAAATAAGGGCCATCTCTCCAAGACCCATCTCAAACCCCATCCACCCTCAGGGCCCCATCTCACAAGTTCATTTAGTCAACGTTTGGCCAAAAATGATCGGACATTTCAACAGAAACCTGAGGAGTTAACAAATCTGGCACCTTTACCACCAATTTCAAATAAGGGCCATCTCCCCAAGACCCATCTCAAACCCCATCCACCCTCAGGCCCCCACCTCACAAGTTCATTTAGACAACGTTTGGCCAAAACTGATAAATAAAGTAAAATAGTTAAAAAAAACAAACAAACATTTACATAACTTACACTTATGGGTTTACTCCGGGTGCTCCGGTTTCATCCTGCATTCTAAGCATATGAATGTGAAAAATGCTTTACTTTCATTCCAGACCATTTTAGCTCGGCTGACTTGATGTATGTCAAGCTATGATGCTAATTAATTTTGCTTTATATTAATTCTCAGTAGTTCTGTGCAAACATCTACATTTCAAGTGTCATTTAGGGAACCGAACATTAAGGGACATTGGTTACCACAATGGTAAATCACTGGGGGCCCCTGAGCAAGGCCCTTAACTCCCAATTGCTCCCCGGCTGCCCTGCTAGCAGCCCCACTGCTCACTAGTGAAACTAGTTGATGGGTTAAAAGCAGAGGCTAATTTCAGGTGTGCATCGTACAGACAGCGTGTGCACGATGTCCATACTGACAAGAAAGGGAAGAAAAAAAAAATTTCCCCACTGACGAGTGATTGGGTTCTTTGGCCAGCACTTTAATTTCTTCTGTTTTTATGTTTATTTGTCTTTATGTTATGTTTGTTTGGATGCCTTATTTCTGTCTGTGTCCTATGCAGTATTGTCTGTCCCAGGTGGAGTTGTAAAAATGGCTAGTTAACCCCTTAACCCCACCTAAACAATGAGCTGGAGTCCGTTGTTGTCCCGTGACAGTCCATCGGGGGTCTGTCGGAGCCTACAAGGCCGACAGAGGCAACAGTGCTAACCACTGAGCCACCGCGCCGCCCTGTGTGAAGACTGTAAATATGTTTATTTCAGTTTATTTCAGGAAGGTCAACGGAGATGAACTCACTGTTGGATCCAGACCCTAGTGGTCAGCAGAGGAACTGCACACTGTAGCACCTCTGGAACGGTCTCAACCCCCTGGGTTTTCATGCTGCTGGACATCACTGACTCAGCGCTGAGTGGAATTGTCTGACCTCCGCCATTTACAGAACCCAACTTAACATGAGAGTGTTCTTGAAAGTGGTTTTGCTGAAAGCTGTAACAGTGATTTCAAGACGTACCCCTGCAGAGGTGCCACAATCAAGTGGAGGGTCTCCCTAACCCTACCCTGTACTTCTACTACCAAAGTTAGCAACATTAAAGAAGGAATTCATGTTTAAAAAGGAACTGTTGCATCTGTTGTATCTGTGATGGCTTTTTTTCTTTTTTACACAGCATTTCACCAACACTTCACATAGGCCTCAATGAGGCTTATAACTTTAAGGGGAAAAAAGAGCAGAATATCTCTTTTTTATGTTTACTTTTATTTGACATTTATTACTCTAATTCTATTTTGGATGAGTAGTTATTTTAATCTTATATGCCAGTATTTTCCCCAGCAACAGCACACCACACTTCTGCTATTCACAAGTGTCCAGAATGAGAATTATCTCAAAATCAGAGACATACTGACGTCTGGGACAAACTAAGGGTTTCCTAATGAGGCTGTACCTCATAGTAGGCCCAGAATCCTGCAGTGCGAGTGTAGGGTCCGGGGTCTGCGGGGCCGTTGGCTGACAGAGACATTAGTTTGTAAAGACAGGACCTTTCTATGTGCAGACCGGCCCCCGAGCTACAAAATCTAAAATCAAATAGCTGCTCTTCATTTGGAGGTGCCTAAATAAACGTGTGAAACACTTAAATGATCCTCAACATGCTCCGCGTCTGTGTTTTCTCCAGGACATCTGCAGGTTTAGTCAGAGTGTCTGAATTTTCTCTGACAAATTTGTCCGTTCAAAAACAGAAAACTTCAGAGTTTCTTTGTAGCAATTGTGTAAATTTGTAGTCAGAAATTGTCTATTTTTTCTTGGAAATTCAGCCATTAATAAAAACAATACGTTGGGTTTTTTTTCTTGGAAATTTGCCGGTTTAGACATTTTTGTGGAGATATTATTTCAGAACTTCTGAGTGTTACTATTATTATTATTTTCTTTATTTTCTTTTCTTTTTCAATGTACGAGTTTATAATGGGCAGCACGGTGGCTTAGTGGTTAGCACTGTTGCCTCACAGCAAGAAGGTTCCCGGTTCAATTCCTGGCCCCGGTGGGTCTTTCTGTGTGGAGTTTGCATGTTCTCCCCGTGCTTGCGTGGGTTTCCTCCGGGTACTCCGGCTTCCTCCCACAGTCCAAACACATGCAGTGTAGGTTAATTGATCTTTCTAAATTCTCCCTAGGTGTGAATGTGAGTGTGATTGGTTGTTTGTATGTGGCCCTGGATAGACTGGCGACCTGTCCAGGGTGTACCCCTGCCTTTCGCCTGATATGCGTCGGGATAGGCTCCAACAGACCCCCGTGACCCGGAAACGGATACAGCGTGTATAGGTAATGGATGATGGATGGAGTTTATAATGTCCAAAATTCTGAGATTATGATGTCAAATTTGTAAATTTAAAAAATTTGTATTTCTGTGTTCTTTCTTGGAAATTCAGCTTTTAAAGCAAGAAACAGAGTTGTTGTTTTTGTGAATTTTAATAGTCAAATATTCACTATATATGTATAATGAATATGTATATAACTGTTCAAATGCTTTTTGTAAATCCCCAAACCCGAGTTTTCACGAGTACCCCCTCCATAAAACACAAGAAATAAACAAATAAATAAGTAAATAAAAAACCCCCACAAAAGTCACCAAAAAAAAACGTAATGATATACAGTAACCTACTGAACACTGACTTTTGAATTATGCATCCACAAAATGATGAAAACAACAAAAAGATGGACTGGACAAATCAGTCACAAAATATAAAATATGCAGATTAAAAAAAATCATCATGTTGTCATTCATCATTTTCTCCTGCTTTTTTCCCACAATCATTTAAACCACTTGTGGTCTCATTGAGACTGACAGAAATACCTTAACTGAAGTGACTCAAAATGTTGTGAAATTTATATTGCTGTTAAACCATAATCGTAAAAAACTAATTTAAGCTTTTCCGTAGTCAATTTTATGTAAATTATTGCTTAATCATCCTGTCAGTTATAATTTATTTCGGTTTTTCTGAATTTATTTAAAGATACCAATAAAACAGTCCAAGGTTGTACACTTGGCCTAAGTCATAAACACAATCGTTTCATTTAAAACAACAACGGTAAATACCGCCATCCTTTAAAACGTTCGTGGACTGGTTGTGCAGTTGCTGAGATTTCTGCTGGCAAAAACTACAGATACACTCTGTGATTTCATGGCAGCACTTCCTTCCAGCAGGAGATAATGATATCAAGAAAAATCCATAAATCCGAATCGACTGATTTCGACAACAACCACAAAGGACTGTCACGTGGCAGAAACCCAGCGTCTTACCGAGCCCGTCAAAAACAAGGCTTTTGTTCTGTCTTGAGCCGTGGAGCTGTGGTCCATTTTAGGACAGAGACGTGAACTTCTGGTCGGGATTAAAGGCGCTGCTTTAAGTGATAAACTACATCTCTGATCGGTTCCCGTGAACGTAAATGAAGACTCGCCACCGCTCGGATCTGTTCACAGACCGCTTTACAGCACGAATCATGGTCTTTCAACAAGTTCAAGGTAGGTTCTGTCAGCTCAGTTGATTTTAAGGTACGTTATCTGTTTAAAGTGTTTGCTGTTTTAACTTTGTCGTCTGTTCGCAGACGACTCGTGGCACTGTGAACCCGTCGACTCTAAAGGGAGGTTTCACGAAGCCCCGCCCACCGGCTTGTGTGCGTGCGGTTCAATTCCTGGCCCCGGTGGGTCTTTCTGTGTGGAGTTTGCATGTTCTCCCCGTGCTTGCGTGGGTTTCCTCCGGGTACTCCGGCTTCCTCCCACAGTCCAAACACATGCAGTGTAGGTTAATTGATCTTTCTAAATTCTCCCTAGGTGTGAATGTGAGTGTGATTGGTTGTTTGTATGTGGCCCTGGATAGACTGGCGACCTGTCCAGGGTGTACCCCTGCCTTTCGCCTGATATGCGTCGGGATAGGCTCCAACAGACCCCCGTGACCCGGAAACGGATACAGCGGGTATAGGTAATGGATGGATGGATGGAGTTTATAATGTCCAAAATTCTGAGATTATGATGTCAAATTTGTAAATTTAAAAAATTTGTATTTCTGTGTTCTTTCTTGGAAATTCAGCTTTTAAAGCAAGAAACAGAGTTGTTGTTTTTGTGAATTTTAATAGTCAAATATTCACTATATATGTATAATGAATATGTATATAACTGTTCAAATGCTTTTTGTAAATCCCCAAACCCGAGTTTTCACGAGTACCCCTCCATAAAACACAAGAAATAAACAAATAAATAAGTAAATAAAAAACCCCCCACAAAAGTCACCAAAAAAAAACGTAATGATATACAGTAACCTACTGAACACTGACTTTTGAATTATGCATCCACAAAATGATGAAAACAACAAAAAGATGGACTGGACAAATCAGTCACAAAATATAAAATATGCAGATTAAAAAAAATCATCATGTTGTCATTCATCATTTTCTCCTGCTTTTTTCCCACAATCATTTAAACCACTTGTGGTCTCATTGAGACTGACAGAAATACCTTAACTGAAGTGACTCAAAATGTTGTGAAATTTATATTGCTGTTAAACCATAATCGTAAAAAACTAATTTAAGCTTTTCCGTAGTCAATTTTATGTAAATTATTGTTTAATCATCCTGTCAGTTATAATTTATTTCGGTTTTTCTGAATTTATTTAAAGATACCAATAAAACAGTCCAAGGTTGTACACTTGGCCTAAGTCATAAACACAATCGTTTCATTTAAAACAACAACGGTAAATACCGCCATCCTTTAAAACGTTCGTGGACTGGTTGTGCAGTTGCTGAGATTTCTGCTGGCAAAAACTACAGATACACTCTGTGATTTCATGGCAGCACTTCCTTCCAGCAGGAGATAATGATATCAAGAAAAATCCATAAATCCGAATCGACTGATTTCGACAACAACCACAAAGGACTGTCACGTGCAGAAACCCAGCGTCTTACCGAGCCCGTCAAAAACAAGGCTTTTGTTCTGTCTTGAGCCGTGGAGCTGTGGTCCATTTTAGGACAGAGACGTGAACTTCTGGTCGGGATTAAAGGCGCTGCTTTAAGTGATAAACTACATCTCTGATCGGTTCCCGTGAACGTAAATGAAGACTCGCCACCGCTCGGATCTGTTCACAGACCGCTTTACAGCATGAATCATGGTCTTTCAACAAGTTCAAGGTAGGTTCTGTCAGCTCAGTTGATTTTAAGGTACGTTATCTGTTTAAAGTGTTTGCTTGTTTTAACTTTGTCGTCTGTTCGCAGACGACTCGTGGCACTGTGAACCCGTCGACTCTAAAGGGAGGTTTCACGAAGCCCCGCCCACCGGCTTGTGTGCGTGCGTGCGGTGTCTGGGTTAGGGCTAGGTATCTCCACTAATTTCTTTAAATCGAATTAAATCACAAGAGCCTCAGATGATTGATTTCGATTAAATCTGATTCTGTTCAATATGGATTCATTAACAGATGTTTATATGTCACCAGTTTTTCTTTGAACATAAACACATTTGCAGATACTCATTGTCAACGTTAAATAGGAGGATTTACTTTAGCAGGTGTGTGTCCGATAAAGCTGTTACCACATTTAGGGAGGCCATTGCTCTTCATCTTCCTACAGTGGAACACAGTGTGAAGCAGTTGAGGGCTGTGACCTCGGTTCTACCTCTGCAGATGTTGGTCTCCTTGTCAGTAGCCCTGCAGAGTTGCTGCACTAGAGGGTCTCTACCATAGCAGCTTAACTCCCTGGTAGAACTCACATATTCATATGCTGAAACAAAAGTGTAAAATAGACAAGAAATGATACTCTTGTAGGTCTGTACATTCTTATAGTACATGAAAGATAATTTAATAGGAGTGGTG
>CM026203.1:29274548-29406583 GCA_014839995.1 Xenentodon cancila | reverse complement strand
CTGCACTAGAGGGTCTCTAACCATAGCAGCTTAACTCCCTGGTAGAACTCACATATTCATATGCTGAAACAAAAGTGTAAAATAGACAAGAAATGATACTCTTGTAGGTCTGTACATTCTTATAGTACATGGAAAGATAATTTAATAGTTTACTGGAAAACCCAGAATCCAATTCAAAATTTTATTACTTGTATATATAGTTCAAAGTGGCCTAGCGCCGCAATATATTTAAGACCTGACAGAACCATATGTTCCTAACAGAGTTCTCCGTTCTCAGGGTGCAGGTTTACTCGTAGTTCCTAGAAGATCCAGATGTAGATCTGGAGGACGGGTCTTCTGCTATCAGGAACCATCACTATGGAACCAACTTCCAGTTTGGGTGAAGGAGGCTGACTCCACCTCCACCTTTAAAACCAAACTTCAAACATGTCTGTTTAGTAAAACATCTAGTTGGTGTAAACTTTAGTGTGTCAGGACCAGTAGTCACAGCTGCAGCTGCAGGACCAGACTGGAGCAGCTGGTCTTCAACACAGCTTCATCTGGATCTGCTGCTGCAGACCTGCTGCAGGGGGGCACCAACATGATCCACTGACCTGCAGCTCCACCCTCTGACCACCTCAGTGTCTGCTGTCTACACCTGTTTAGATGGTGGTCTCTGTAGTCCACCAACTAACCAGGTATGTCTGTGTACATACATTTTTTTTTGTATTTGTTTGTTTTTGGATCATTTTCAATAATTGTTTTTACAAATATTCAGATTTTTCAGGTCACGTTTATTTTCAATTGTACCACATATGTTGTACATACAGAGAATGGAAATTACATTAAATAAATTACCCTCTAAACACAAAGTACAAATCTAAAAAAAAAACAAATAATAAAATGATGCTGGGTTTAAAAACCAAGAGCAATAAAATTACAATTAAAAACAATAAAAAACGGAGGAGGAGCTGGGAGAGTTTTCAGCTTCCTGACGGCCTGGTGGGTGAAGCTGTCCTTCAGTCGGCAGGTTCTGGTTCTGGTTCTGGTTCTGGCCCGGAGGGTCCGCAGCCTCCTCCCTGATGGCAGCAGACTGAAGAGGCTGTGTGATGAGGTTGTAGCTGTGCATCGGTGTGAAGGGGGGAGTGGTGGCCTAGTGGTTAAAGTGGTGTTGGGCATGGAGGACCCAGGTTCAAGCCCAGGGCTGCCCACAATGGTAAATCACTGGGGGCCCCTGAGCAAGGCCCTTAACTCCCAATTGCTCCCCGGGGCGCTGCCCTGCTAGCAGCCCCACTGCTCACTAGTGAAACTAGTTGATGGGTTAAAAGCAGAGACTAATTTCGGGGTGCATCGTACATACAGCGTGTGCACGATGTCCACACTGACAAGAAAGGGAAGAAAAAAAAAAAAAAAAATCCATTTCCCCACTGACGAGTGATTGGGTTCTTTGGCCAGCACTTTAATTTCTTCTGTTTTTATGTTAATTTGTCTTTATGTTATGTTTGTTTGGATGCCTTATTTCTGTCTGTGTCCTATGCAGTATTATCTTTTCCCTTAAAATGCCCTTTGGGACAAATAAAGTGTTTTTAAATGAAATTAAATTAAGACAAGGCAAGTTTATTTGCATGGCACATATCATCCACTTGATGGTTTTACATCAAAAGTTGTCCAAAACCATCCAAATGCAAAAAGGTTTATTTCTAGTCTCATGAGATGCATGCTGACCTGCAGTCCCACCCTCTGACCACCTCTTTCCTTCCTCCTGAATCCAAGGTTCGATTATCGGCCGAAATCTCCTCTCCAGTACCCTGCGGTAGACTTTCCTAGGGAGGCTGAGAAGTGTGATCCCCAATAGTTGGAACACACTCTTCGGTCCCCCTTTTTAACCAGGGGGACCGCCACCCAGTTTGCCACTCCAGTGGCACTGTCCTCGACCTCCATGCAACAGCATCAATCCAACAACATCCAGACACTTGCGGTACTCAGGGCAAGTCTCATCCACCCCCGGTGCTCTGCCACCAAGGAGTTTACAGACTACCTCATTGACTTCGGCTCGGGTGATGGAAGAGTCCACTGCAGAGTCCCCAGCCTCTGCTTCCTGAGCGGAAGGCATGTCGGTGGGATTGAGGAGATCCTCAAAGTATTCCTTCCACTGTCCGACAATGTCCCCAGTTGCGGTCAGCAGCTCCCCACTGGGGAAGGCTCTGTGCATCATTTTTGCTGTTCACACTGAGGTCTTCTGGACTGAGATCCCTGACATTGTCCTGGGATCTGCTGTTCAGCTCCAGTATGATCCACATGATTTCTTTTCTTTTTACCTTTGTGCTTAAGTAAATGGTGACATTGAGAAAGACGTTATATGTTGTTGTTAATCACAGGTTACCTTGTCTTAATATTGAGGTTCCACTAAGGACACATGATTTTAATTATGTTGGAGCTACACAGAACTAAACTATAGATATAGATAACAGCACAAGAAGTTATATCACACTGGAGACCAAAACCATTTTTTAGTTCCAGGTTATGTTTTTTCTGCTTTAAACAGACATTTCAACAGGTGAGTCCATGGAAACCGACTCACTTTTACATCCAACCCCTAGTGGTAATGCAAGGAATTGCAATGAAAGCAGAGATTGCCCCTTTATACAAACTTTGAACAAATATAACAAGTACAAGACAGTCACAATACTTTTAAAAATGAATATGGCCCTCTCCCTCTTTTATTGATGTGTACTCTTTTATTGAATTTGATTGACAAAACACTCAAGTGGGTTCCTGTTGTACTCCAACACTACCCTCACGGCCAGTTGCAGCACTTGCAGGAGTCCCAGTAGATGAGGCCGGGCTGGCAGCGGTGCAGGTAGGTGTGTCCCTGGAAACACTGAAAGTATGTGGTTTTATCAGCTGGGTTTTCATACAACCCATCAGGGCGTCCGCGGCAGAAGTCAGAGATGGGATCCCTGGTGGTGGTGGGCCGTGGAGTTGTGGTTGGCTTCGGAGCAAAACCTTCATAAGAGGACATAAAAAACCATGGAATAAAGAGATAGAGAAATAAAGAGAGGTCCTAACTCATGACAACGTGAGTGAAACTCATTTTCATTAAAATTACAAGAAAAATTACAAGAAGTTTACAAGTGTTTAAATGCTGTTGTGTGAAAACTTGTAATTCCTCTTGTAATTTTAAGGAATAACTAGGGAAGCTCTCCAGCAAAATGTACCCATCGACATCCGGAGGTGGTTGATGAGTGGGTAAACGCCATCTGAGCAGAAAGACCCACTAAAGTCATCCATGTCCAGAGTCCAAACATGAGCACCTCCCAAACTGGTTGTCAGTTCAGCACTGGACCTACAGGACAACACCACCAATACCAAAATGACTGACAGCAGTTCCAGGTCTGTGGAACAGACCAAGAGACAGAACCTTTTTGGAGAAGTGCTTGGTTACCTTAGAAGAAAAGCTGCGCTTGTCGTCATAGCCGACCCACGCGCTACCATAGGTGGCATACGGAACCTCCTGCTCGGAGATCCATGAAACAGGTGCAGTGTTGATGAAATCACAGGTCTGGTAACACAAAAACACACTAAGTTAAATCACAAAACAGGTGGTGGACATAGTCCAACTTAAAAGGAATATTTATGAAGGTTGAGAGGATTTACTTGGCTGTTTGAAATGACTTCCACAACAAAAACAGGGATTCTATCTGATCATGTCCTTCAGATACTTAGACAAGATCTCTGTGAGATCAAGACCTGAACAATCTTTGCTGTTTCTCTTTCAGAAACAACGACAAAAGCAACATTTTCATTTTCCTTTTGTTTGTTTTAAAAACCAACCAGTGTAATGAAAGAAGGGAAAAAACAAAAACTGCATTTTCTGGTTTAAAATAGCACAGAGGAAATGGAAAAAAGTCAGTAATCCCTTCTTGTTTTTTTACTTTAAATTTTGATTGTAATCAATGGAGTTCTGGTCAAATAAGGAGGCTGACACATGCTTTTAATGCCCAGGTGGAGTTGTAAAAATGGCTAGTTAACCCCTTAACCCCACCTAAACAATGAGCTGGAGTCCGTTGTTGTCCCGTGACAGTCCATCGGGGGTCTGTCGGAGCCTACAAGGCCGACAGAGGCAACAGTGCTAACCACTGAGCAACCGCGCCGCCCTGTGTGAAGACTGTAAATATGTTATTTCAGTTTATTTCAGGAAGGTCAACGGAGATGAACTCACTGTTGGATCCAGACCCTAGTGGTCAGCAGAGGAACTGCACACTGTAGCACCTCTGGAACGGTCTCAACCCCCTGGGTTTTCATGCTGCTGGACATCACTGACTCAGCGCTGAGTGGAATTGTCTGACCTCCGCCATTTACAGAACCCAACTTAACATGAGAGTGTTCTTGAAAGTGGTTTTGCTGAAAGCTGTAACAGTGATTTCAAGACGTACCCCTGCAGAGGTGCCACAATCAAGTGGAGGGTCTCCCTAACCCTACCCTGTACTTCTACTACCAAAGTTAGCAACATTAAAGAATGAATTCATGTTTAAAAAGGAACTGTTGCTGTGTATCTGTGATGGCTTTTTTTCTTTTTTACACAGCATTTCACCAACACTTCACATAGGCCTCAATGAGGCTTATAACTTTAAGGGGAAAAAAGAGCAGAATATCTCTTTTTTATGTTTACTTTTATTTGACATTTATTACTCTAAATCTATTTTGGATGAGTAGTTATTTTAATCTTATATGCCAGTATTTTCCCCAGCAACAGCACACCACACTTCTGCTATTCACAAGTGTCCAGAATGAGAATTATCTCAAGATCAGAGACATACTGACGTCTGGGACAAACTAAGGGTTTCCTAATGAGGCTGTACCTCATAGTAGGCCCAGAATCCTGCAGTGCGAGTGTAGGGTCCGGGGTCTGCGGGGCCGTTGGCTGGCACTCCCAGACCACTGGCTGCACTGGCCAGACGGTAGGTACGTCCATATGTGGGGAAACCCAGAAGCAGCTTCTGAGCTGGCGCTCCCAGAGAGGTCCAGTAGGATAAAGAAGCATTCTAAGTAAAAGAACAAAAGAGATTTACACTACAGTTTAACATTGTTTATTCAGCTTTTCTAATACACAATAAAGTACCTGTACTGACTAATCTAATTCAACCGCAAATTTAGCTTTTTTTGGCCATATTATGCAAACGTCCAGGCAACTTAGTTGAATGTTTTACCTTTAGGATGGCTGTGCATGCAACACGACTCTAAAAGACCTGATCATTTCCGAACAACAATTACAACAAAAAATATGAAGATGTGTGTGTGTGTGTGTGTGTTGGGGTGGGGTTCTCTAACACCTTGTGAAGGAGGCCCAACAACATCTCAACTTTCTGTGGATCCTCAAATGGCTCAGCATGAGCCAGGAGCTGCTGTCTCCTACAGCTGCTCCAGTGATAGCATGCT
Source organism: Xenentodon cancila (assembly GCA_014839995.1). Lineage (NCBI taxonomy): Eukaryota > Metazoa > Chordata > Actinopteri > Beloniformes > Belonidae > Xenentodon > Xenentodon cancila. The sequence goes on along the minus strand of CM026203.1, from coordinate 29,401,165 downwards.
TATTTACTCTGATTTATGCTTTTGGTGAGCATTGAGAGCATGCTTATTTATCTCTGTATGGTTTGCAAGCTGCACCATGGCACATAAGAGGTCACACAGAGGCTCATCAACACCCTCATCTGTCCCTGAGGAACCTCTTCCGAACTTGTGGTCTCATGAGATAACGCAGCATTTTAAGAGACTGTACACAGCCAGGACAGTGGGTGTTTGAGTTTTACAACAATGCAATAACACTGATCAATGACTCACTTCTTTCTTTGTTTTTAGACTGCACTACTGTAGTGTGAACTATATATCTTATTTAGTTTTTGATACAGGATATAGTATTCCAGGCACCTTATGTGGGTCAGTGGGTCAATCTCATTGTTCTACTGCACATTGAATGTTGGTACAATGACAATAAAGATTTATCTTATCCTAAATATGAGACAAATTCTGTTTTATTGTATAACCTGTTTTGTTTTTTTAAAAAGGCGTACATCTGAGGCTGACTCTCATGCCACTTGACAGCTTCCTCAATGTTTTCTTACATATCCTGTCCAGCAAATTACAGTAGGCCTGCTACGACATGTTCCTCCATGAAAATGGAAAGTCCTGGGGAAGTTTGGTTGCTAATTGTTGGATGTCTTTAAAGATTGGAGCTTGTAGGACTAATGATGCCACCAAAAGCTTGTTTAATGAAACATAAAGATGAAATGGCAATAGTAATATAAAACAATCAAAATACTGATGACTTGAGGCACCAGACTAGTAAAACAAGTCTTTTAAAACCTTTTGTTTTATCTTATTGTATCCCAGATTTTACGCTGGCCTACAGCAGTTATACTGCAGTGTTAATCCCCCATTCACTCTACAGGCCAACCTCCTGGTGTACCCCCCAGGAACAACTCCCAAAACAGAATCAAATAAAGACACAGATGCCTGACTCTGCAGGTGCTGCAGCATATTGCTCGGCCCTCCAGAACGTGCTCCAACTAGAGTCAAATCTCTGGAAAATACTGGCTACTTGAATTGGAAAGAAAATTTAAGCTCTACGGCTTTTCCTCTTACTATGTTGTGGTGATACTGAGAGGCAACGTCCACAGAGCTCCTGTACAGGGGACTGTTGTGTCCAGTAACCTTCTCCCAGTGTCCATGGTAGTCATATGTTATGACATTGATGAAGTCAAAGTGACTGTTAAGACACAGAAAACATAACACCAGGTCAAACTCCCTTGAACCCTGAAAAAAAGAGGTACATTAGAAGACAAAGGTTGGTGATTAAAGGGATCTCTTGTCGTTCTTCACAGCAAAATGACGCTTTGGATCTTTTCAAAATTCCAGCATGCCCTTGTTTCACTCATTTTTTTCAAACCACAGTTTTTCAACATGGACATCTGACCTCTGTATCTGCACCAGGCACTTTTGGGGGAACTGGACCGCCCAGGTCACTTTAACCAGACCTATAAGAACACCTGCAGGACTATCACACACCTTTAAAAACTATTGTACATGTCACTGTCCTCATTAAAATACAGTTCATCATTACCAATAATCACTATCATAGATCTATCTGCAAATCTACCTGCATCATCTAAATTTATATTAACTACCTACATTATTGTACAAGTTCCATTTGAATTTACATTTAGGAATTTAAGTTTAAGATTCTTTAAATCTAGTTTACATCAAATCTTAACAGATTTACACATCACCACGGATCATCTAAGAAGGTTCCCCATCCACTATAGTTTTACAAAACAGGGCCCCAAACAGAAAGTAAACTGTTCATTTTTGTATTCAGATCAATACAGACTGTCAACACCTACCGACTTATTATTAAATCTGTGATTTGTCGGCCCTGGATAACTCAGTTGGTTGAACGGGTGCCATTTACAGAGGCTATTGCCCTCATTCAGGTAGCGCATGTTTGAGTACCCCCTCTCTCTATACCCATTTCCTGTCCACCTACATTGAATGAAGTCCACTAGTGCCACGGCATTAAAAAAAAATCTGTGATTCTTTACCTTCAAGGATAAATGCATCCACGAATAAACCATTCCTTACTAGGTGAAACCATATATATATATATATATATATATATATATATATATATATATATATATATATATATATATATATATATATATGTATATATGCACACTACAAATTCATGTTTTCCTGGAGATTCAAGCCGGCGCTTCACAGCAAGACATATGTTAATGTAATAAGAAGAACTTACGATGCAATCTTGTTGACCTCGTATGCTTTATCAATGACTGTTGGTAATGCAGCAGCGTTGACTGACAGCAGTAGCCGTGTCTTCCTGTTTTCTTTGGCGTCGTCCTCAAATGCCTTAGCCAGCTCCTGTACACACAATAATCAACCCTCTTCCAATCTGTGCTTTCTGTAAATATCCATTTTCATAAAATACATTTGAACTTTTATCCCACAAATGTTCCGCACTGAATCACAACCACGTTGTGATGGAGGAGTCTGTGCACATCCCAGGACCTGTGCTATTCAGGCTAAAAGCAAGACTAACTAGTCCTGGAGAATGTGTCAAACTAAGAGCAATTCAGTCATACTTCTATGATGAAATTAAAACATGAAGAACAGTTTCCTTCACCCGGGTGTGGGTTACTAGGGTCTCAACCTGGAAACAGGTCAGAGGGAAGAACATGTTTGTGAATATCTGGCATCCAGACCTTCACCTGAGGGGCTGGACTGGGTATAGTACAATCAAATATGGGGGTCCAGCATCCTGTGGGCCCACCACCAGCAGGCAAGAAAATAAGAGCCAGTTTGCAGTGAGAGCTTGACGCTGTCAAAGTCGCTCTTTGTCACAGATTCTGTTTAAAATTTTGATGGCTCAACTTTCTAGGCGGAGTCAATGGGGATGCCCTCTGATGTCTTCTGCAGCTCCAGGTGAGCATCATGGTTGTTAATGTATTACATAATACCATAAACTGATACACAGTAGAAGATTGTACACGTTTATTTCTTTTGCTTGCTCCTAGTGGTCAGTAGAAGGACTGCATGCATTGCCACTTCCATGTTGGTGACAGTTTAACAAGCCAGATGTTGATGAATGCTAGGGTGACAATGAGTCTGCTTACGGAGACCAGCAGAGTGAACCTCTCTTTGTCCCCCAGTGGGCTGCCGTTGTGACCAGGATATTCCCAGTCCAGGTTCAGTCCGTCAAAGTTATGGGTGCGCAGGTATCTGATGGCAGACCTGATGAAGGCTGTACGAGTCTCAGGTTTGGCAACCATGGCAATAAATCTTGTGTGATTGACAAATTAAAAAAAATGGTCAAATTGGTAATCTAGTCACAGAAAACAGTGTTTGAAAAACAGGAAGAAGCAGTGTAAAGTAAACTTACGGGCTTACTCCATTGACCGACCCGCCAACAGACAGCAGAGTCTTCAGCACAGGATTGCTAGTAGCAGAGAGAAAAATGCATTGAATGTAATACACACACACACACACACACACACACACACACACACACACACACACACACACACACACACACACGCACACGCACGCGCGCACACACACACACACACACACACACACACACGCACACGCACACAAACACGCACACGCACACACACACACACGCACACACACGCACACGCACACACACACACACACACACGCCCACACACACACACCACACCACGCCTTCCGCACACACCACACACGCCAACACCCCACACACAACACGCACACCTCACACCACACACCACACACACGCCACACACAACAAAACACACACACACAGGACACAACACGCCAACACACACAACACAACACAAACAACACACACACACACACACACAACGCAACACAAAACAAACACACACAACACAAACACACACACACACAACACACACACAACCACACACAAACAACCACACACACACGCCTACGCACACACACACACACAAAACACACAACCACACACACACACACACACGCCACACACACACACACAACACACACAACCAACCCCACACACCCAACACACACACACACACACAAACACACACACACACGCCTACGCACACACCCACACACAAACACACACACACACACAACATTCCAACATCCAGAAGTGGAACTTGATATCACAACTAGGGATTGATGAGGTGCCTACAGCAAAGAGGAGCCAGGATGTAAGGTCAGGGGGGATAAGTCATCATCCTCACTCTTGGAATATGGGTACCAAGCCCCATCAAAATGCCCTGATTACCTGAACACAGGAGCATCTGACCTGAGAACCAAGATCATTACAAAGCTGGATTGATCCATCCAGCTTTGCTGAAAGAAAGAGAATCTTCTGAAAGTCTGCTAGAAGATGTGAATGCGGTGCTACCAACAATACCTACTGGCCCCCTCACTGAGCCCAATCAGCTGGTGTACAGCATAGCAGCAGTACTCCTCGAGATGCTGGCTACGAGATCAGCACCACAGGTGAAACGAGACCTCTATGGTAGAAAAGGCTGGAAACTAAGATTCATGGCAGCACGGAGAAAAGTAAGCCAGCTGAACGAACAACTAAAAGGTGCATGAAGAAACAGCATCTTGCATCAATAGCATGTTGCACCTTCATCATGCCTAATTCAGTTTAATTCAGCTTAATTTATTTAACGCCAAATCACAACAAATGTAATAGCAATGCTTTTAAAGAATACAAGTCAACTCATTCCAAATTATTCCACTTTATACAAACAAATAAATAAAATAATAATATTGCCTTTTATGAAAACCAACTTTTCTTGGATACAATCCCCAGTCCTAAGCAAAGACCTGGCGACAGCAGACGAAAAAAAAACTAAATAAAATCTGGCTTAAATAAGGCACAGTCCATGTTAAATTAGAGGGAAGGCCCACGGTAAATACTGAAGCAAGACAGATGAGCACAGGAGAGCGGGTAGACTCACATGTTCTTCAGGCTGCTGAGCTGACCATACAGTTCCTCATCATTCCACTCGATAGGGCTGACCTGGTTGAAGCTGTTGATGGTGGCCAAACTGTAGATGATGTGGGTGCACAGGAAGGGGTCAATGTTGTCTGGGGTGAATTTACCAGTGCCGGGTCTGTACTGGGCCCAGTTGGTCATGTGACACACCAGCTTACTAGGTGAAGCTGAAATCAGAGGCAGAGATGGTCAATGAGACATTCAGCTTTATCTGGAGATGTAGAGGGGGGATACTCACCGACATGCAGGGCGAGCAGTAAGCACACAACTGCAACAAGCAAACAGAGAAAAAAAACCCATCAAGATCAAAGTACAAGTGAAGTTATTTGGGTAATATGAAAATAGATACCATGTCTTTAAATAAACTGTGATGGAGCTGTGTGAACTGTGATGGTCCCATTGATGGAGTGTGAAGAGCAGCAGAATTCAATTTAATGATGCAAGAATGAAGGGTGTTTACCTGAGTGGAGTTTTGCCATTTTCCAGCCCCTTCACTGCTGCAGACATAAAACAGATGCACCCAAAGCGACACAGATTCTTAATTAGTTACGATTTTGGCTTTTAATACAGCTGTAGCAAATTATAAAACCTTTCTGAGGTGTAATGACCGCTCTAATAATGCTAATGTCAACGAAGGGTGGAAGTAAGCCAGAGTGAACCGGAACTGTGTTGCAGTAGAAGATACTTCGATCAAACGTAGTTCTCATGAAAGAAGAAAGGAGATGCGGCTCCAAAACCAGTCAGAAGCACCTCCAGCAAAGAAACACATCTGCTAAAATCAAACAACTTCTCTTCCAGAATTACATTTATTGAATTGAATTATTCCACCTCAAACAGCATGTTGTATCTGCTTTTAATTTGTCCTAAATTGTCCCAGAGATTTTATCTGACCTCGGGTCTGGCAGTCATATCGCGTCAGCAAGAAACACAGGAACACGGAGACCAAAGACTGAAAGAACCATTCAAAACTGGCGACTTCCATGCTGTTTTTTGATGACTCATAACTGGCTGAATGTTGGACAAACATTTTGAGCCAATTCAAATTTGTGGGTTATAAGTGAAGGCCAATGTGAAGTGAAGGCCTATGAACACCCCACTGCAATTAGAGACCAAAATCCCTTAACTCAGCAGGTTGAACTAACCCTAACCCTGTGCAGGCACCTTTCACCCAAAGAGAGGTAAAGCTGATGCATGAATGGAGTAAGCCAACTAAATACCATCTGACTGTCTACATTTGAATCTCATCACGTTTTACCAATAAAACCAGGACTTTCCTTCTTAAGACCTCACTAACTGTACGTGCCCACTGCAAAGCCCACTTATGGTGCAAGAACAAAAACGCAGAAACTGTTGGCAACAGAAAAACAGTAGAACTTGTGTAATAAACGCTGATAATAAGAACAGATAAATAGCTGAGAAACTAAGGCAAGAGTTGAAATCTATTTTCACTTCTGCTTTCAGCTAAATGATAACTGTGCACGGTACAAATCCAGACATGTCATTACCTCTCTTCAAGGGAACGGAAGCAGAATCTTCAGCTCAAAGCAGAAGGTTCGCATTTATACTGAAGTCATTAATGACTTCAGTATAATAATGTGTCAAAGTGCAGCTGATAAGAGTTTAGTCAGTTTGTCTGACCTGGTTAATAACTGCACATCAAGGAACAAAACCAAAGACAATTCAGACCTGCTAGGAAATAAGTTGCAGTATCAGTTCAAATGAACTGATACCTGCAATCATATTGCTGCTCTATCAATTAATAACATGGCATACAGCGAGATAATGGCATTGGTCTTGACTTGGCCTGATTCAAATAAAAGAAAGGATATTCTGCACATTATTTCGTATCTCAGGCTTCAAACGGTTAAATGGTGGTGTTGAAGCTTCTGAAGTGCTTTCATGTTGAACTTTGAACATGCATGAAATAAAACTTAATACGACAGAACAATTGTATACAACTTCTACCCCAGACATTTCCTTAACCAAATTGCTTCTTTGCATTTCAAAATAAATGTACAACCTTTACATGTAATGATGCATTGTACCATTCATGTCATCGGTTAATGTACTGTAGATCCATTTTTTAAAAAGTCAGACCTGCAACAAAAATGATTGTAGCTACGTGTTAATTTAGTGCCTGGAAGGTGTGGTTGGGGGATGAACACTTTCATGGATTCAGTTTTTTTATCCATGAAAGTATGAGCCTTTCATGAAAACTACTTTGCTACTGAAATAGTATCAATGAAAGACTGAGTTTCTGAGAGACAAAGATCAGTCAAGGATCTCCACTTTATCATCAAATGTGTAAGAAAACAAGGTTCTTCAGTGAGGAATTTGCACATTATTTATTGTTTTTGAATAACGAATTATTCTTTTTGAGAACTGCAGGTTATTTTGCCTAAAGAAGACGAAGCCCCGTTCTGTAAAACTGCTGTATTGAAGACTCCCTGTGTCACTCCGGCATTGAAACTTGAGATGTAAGATTTTGAGATGCAGAGATTTTTTGCTTTTGCTTTTAACCCATCAACTAGTTTCACTAGTGAGCAGTGGGCTGCTAGAACCAGCGCCCGGAGTTCCCCGGGTTCAGCCCTGGGCTCCTGGGTCCTCCACGCCCAAGCCCACCACTGTAACCACTAGGCCACCACTCCACTATATTGAGCCTTTTTCCACAACAACTTCACTGATGTGGCCTCATCATATGTTAGATTTGTTAAATATGTGCGTTCCATAGACGTCAATCAACGTGGGCTGTGTGGTGAAGCGAATCATTTCTCAGCGTGAGAAATGCCATGAGTGGCATATGAGCGCGTGAACTTGTTGAAATGCCCGAAAGCCCTGGTGTCAGCATTTATCCCAGGACACATGCTTAGCCTTGTAGTTTGTCATTGATTGAAAGAGCTGCCACAACTCTGGAACTTGGCTCATGTTCTAGCTTACCTAGCCACCTCTGCACCTCTGCACCTCTGCAGCCCTGCAGCCCTGCATCTCTGCACCTCTGCACCTCTGCACCTCTGCACCTCTGCACCTCTGCACCTCTGCATCTCTGCACCTCTGCACCTCTGCACCTCTGCACCTCTGCATCTCTGCACCTCTGCACCTCTGCACCTCTGCACTTCTGCAGCCCCGCAGCCCTGCACCTCTGTACCTCTGCACCTCTGCAGCCCTGCAGCCCTGCACCTCTGCACCTCTGCACCTCTGCACCTCTGCATCTCTGCACCTCTGCACCTCTGCACCTCTGCACTTCTGCAGCCCTGCAGCCCTGCACCTCTGCACCTCTGCACCTCTGCAGCCCTGCACCTCTGCAGCCCTGCAGCCCTGCACCTCTGCAGCCCTGCAGCAGTCAGTCACATCATGTCAGAGGAGAAAGATTCAGAGACTGAAGCTATACTACAGGTTCAATGACAGACAGAAATAGAAGTATTGTCTGGAGTTATTTCACTCCACACAACTGCAACAAAGCAACATGCAACGTTTGTCGAAGGTCTGTGCGTTATTGTGGCAACACCACAAACCTTAACAAACACCACAAAAAGGAGCACGACGAGATAGAGCGGAGGCGAGTAAAATAGTGTGAGACAGAGGAATGCAGGCAAATGCCCTGCCTGCTGCCCGAATGAGACAAACCTCTATAAAGTGGGGCAGGCAAAATCCAGGTAGGCCTACTGAAAATACATCACAGAAATAGTGGTACGGACGTAGATTTGACTAATTGACATAAAATACAGGAATCTTTTTTCAATTTATCATTAAAACATAGTCTTTCTTTTAAAAATCTATATTTTAGTGTGGAATTTGGTCTTGAACATGTTAGAGAGGCTCCATGAACAGAGGGAAACAGTGACCACAGCCCTTTGTCTACATGGGAGGAGCTCTCGATGATCCACCTAACTGTCGAGGCCTTGACACCCTTTGAGGAGGTGACGAGAGCGGTTTCAGCAGAAAAAATATGTCTCTGTCTCAAAAGTGATGCCACTTGTATCACTACTTCACAGAGCAACTGCAGCCACTGAGCGTCATAGTAGCTCTCTTTCAGCACGGCTGGCACCGCAACGCCAGCGCAGATCCTGTGGGACTGAAACCTGCCACAGTCTTGCTGCCAGCACTTTCTTAGACGCCAGGTTTAAAAAGCTTACACTCCATGACACAGACAATGTTGAAAACATGAAAAGGTGACTCCGCACTGAAATGCAGGAAACTTGTCCGCTAACCTCAGTGGTCTTCTGCAGCCCCACGAGCAGCTGCCTCAGCACCTGGGCCAAGCTCTGCCTCAGGGAGTCCTGCACCTACATCCAGCTCTGCTCCAGTGAAAGCCAGTTCCAAGGACCAGGATCCGTTACTTTGGTGGCAAAGCCACGAGAAAGCCTTCCCGTCCCTGAGCAGACTTGCATCCAAGTACCTTGGAATCACTGCTTCATCCGTACCTTCTACGTGGATGTTTTCCAAGGCAGGAGAGTTATGGAGCCAAAGACGAAACAGACTGAAGGGGGATCATGTGAACATGCTGCTGTTTCAAACAAAAACATCTCAATGGGGAAATGTTCGAAAGTGTCAAATGTGTCAGTGTGGGAAGTCAAGTTCTGTTCTGGTCAAGTTGTCTGATCCTCCTGATTGAAGAGAAAATTATTAAACAGAAAACAAAGTCTGATGTTTGGCAGCTTGTTTAATTTTTATACAGAGGTATTAAAAGTGTCATTATAAAAGTGATCATTTTCATATACATAACTAAACATCTGAAAGTATCTGTATTGAGATCAGTATCTGGATACTAGCCTTGGTATCACTTGGTATTGGATCGGACGGGAAAATAATGGAAAAAGACATCCCTAACCCACACAGCTCAGAGCAGCTGTCTTCAGTTACCACCAACAGGCCAATCACAAAATACAATCTTTTGTTGCTGGGTGAGGTCTGAGGGACCACATCTATAAACCAGTGGCTTTAACATCAGTTGTAATAAAATATTTGAATGTTTGATGTGTAATCACCTCTCCACAGTAACTCTAGACAGAGTACAGAGATAACAGGTCTGTTGAGGACGCTCTGTCTCTGTGCCTCTCTGTCCTATGCGGCATCTAGACTTCTGGTAATTATCCAGGAATTCTCTTTGTTGATCTTAGCTCAGCTTTTAAAACTATTGTGTCAACCAGACTCTATAACAAGCTCCTTTATATGGGAGTTAAGTAATCATTGTGTCAGCGGGCTTTGGATTTCTCAACCATCAGCAAGGGCGTCCCACAAGAGTGTGTCTTATCCCCACTCATTTCACTGCACACCAATTACTGTTTCTCATGAACAGTCAGTTAAGATGTTCAAATTTGCAGATGACACAACAACTGCTGGTTTAATCACAGGGAATGATAAATCAGCAAATAGGAACCAAACTTTACCTGTGGTGAAAAAGTGCAGCACAAATAACCTCAAACCAAATGTTTCAAAAACTAAAGAAGTAGTTGCTGACTTTGGCAGAACTCGTGAAGACCACCTACCTCTAGTTATTAACAACACAAAAGTGCAGCCAGTGGACGGTAAAACATTTCTAGGAGTCGTCACATCCACTGTGAAATGGAGGGACAACATCTGCTCTATTTTAAACGAAGCCCACCAGCTAGGTTTATTGGGTTTATTGGGCAGCTGTTGAAAATATCTTGATCTTTGCTGTCTTGTTGGTGTGTCTGTCTCTCTTCCATGAAATCACAATTTAGAAAAGGACCAAAGGCAGGAGAATGGAGAATGGAGAACATCTGGACCCAGCTGCACCAGTACACGCAAGTGTTTGACAGTGACAGCGTCTGTAGAGTTCTGGAGTGAATCCTGGATCCATGGAGAGGACACCGGACAGCTGTGCTCCTCAGAGGTTCTTGAGCCATGGAGAGGACACCGGACAGCTGTGCTCCTCAGAGGTTCTTGAGCCATGGAGAGGACACTGGACAGCTGTGCTCCTCAGAGGTTCTTGAGCCATGGAGAGGACACTGGACAGCTGTGCTCCTCAGAGGTTCTTGAGCCATGGAGAGGACACCGGACAGTTGTGCTCCTCAGAGGTTCTTGAGCCATGGAGAGGACACTGGACAGCTGTGCTCCTCAGAGGTTCTTGAGCCATGGAGAGGACACTGGACAGCTGTGCTCCTCAGAGGTTCTTGAGCCATGGAGAGGACACCGGACAGCTGTGCTCCTCAGAGGTTCTTGAGCCATGGAGAGGACACTGGACAGCTGTGCTCCTCAGAGGTTCTTGAGCCATGGAGAGGACACTGGACAGCTGAGCTCCTCAGAGGTTCTTGAGCCATGGAGAGGACACCGGACAGCTGTGCTCCTCAGAGGTTCTTGAGCCATGGAGAGGACACTGGACAGCTGAGCTCCTCAGAGGTTCTGGTACTGCAGTGTGAAGCTCAGTGACTGACATTTACCTTCATAGTTGTGTTGGATTATTGAGGGTTAAGAACATTAGTTCATTATGTCAATCAAGCAGAGGCAGTAAAATAGATCTGGTGAGATGATGTTGGCAGACCAGCAGGGGACTCCATCTGCTTCAGACCCAGCTGGTGTCCAATCTGGGACAAATCTAAATACAATGTGATCCTGTTCACAGAACAGAGTAGGGTGCTTTCAGACTAAATGATTTTAGGCCCAGTTTGCCATTCAGAGAGCTTGTTGGTTGGTATTTAATAAAGCGAACATGTAGAACCGTCTGGGACTGTCTGAGGCACTGAATGAGGCTGTGGGTGAGGAAGGTGACTGAAGGTGACTCTAAACATCGCACATCTGAAAGTATTTTAATTATCATCTTCAAAAGTGAACATTAAACTCCAAATTATTTAGCGCTGATTTTATAATTCTTTCCTTACTGATGTGCAGCAACAGTTGTTTCTCTAAAGCCACTGCTAATGTCCTTCCCTCTTGGCATTAAGTTAACACACACCTGAATGTTCCAGACCAGCAGAACATCTGCTGATGACCAGTCAGTGATGATGATTACCAGCATGTGACCAACATTATCTTTTTTCCTTTCCGTGATTTGTTTTCCCGGGGTTGTACTTGTCTAATACTACGAGCCTCTAGGATCAGATGATTTTTATTTCGTTTTTACACAAACAACAGGAAACAGGAGCACATGTGAAGCCTCGGTAGGATAACTGAATCAGCGCCACCGCTGCTGATCTGCGGCACCCGTTTCATCTGACTGGACTGCAGAACTTTCTTGGTTCAGAAGTCAAACACTTTGTCCTTTCTTTCACACAGCAGTGGAATACGAGTCTTCGTGAAATCAATAAAAGCATAAATAAATAAAACATTAAGGCAAACATGTTTAAAAGGAGAGCTTGAAAGCACTTTACGTGTGACTTTGACCAACCGTAGATGTGTGGGAGGTGGTAACACAATTAAAGGAAAGACGCCGTATGGAGCTATTAACATTTATCTCTGATAACGTTGGCGAGCAGCTCTTTAACTCCCTGTGATTCAGCTTATCAGCAGAACAACAGCTGAACAAGAATTTCTCCATCTCTGACAGACAAACTGAGCGGTTAAACATTCATCTGGACCAGTGAAGATCTGTCAGTGACTGCAGATGGCAGGAATCACAGGTGAGATTAAAACTCCGTTCTGACCCGAACCCTTGATGAAGGATCTTCATCTGCGTTATTATCATGAAAACAAGCTCTGATAACAAACAAGGAAAATGAATAAAGCAGATGTAAAATGTGGGTTTTACAGCTGGTCAGAAACAGACTGTAGATGGAACTGGATCATTCGATCAGCGAACTGGACATGATGATGTCTAGGAGTCATTTCAGTCTGAGATGAAATCTTTAGTTCCCTCTGATGTCACAAACATTCACAAACTTAACGAGTTTCTCCATGTCTGTATGTATATGGATATAAGCTGTGTTAAGTACGTTTCCTGTGCAAAAGGCCAGATGCTGAGATTGAGACGAGTCGATTTTCTCCTCAGCCCAACATAAAGGCCATCTTTTGCATTTAAGACTTTTAACCTGTAGTGGATTTCTCTTCTTCACATTTCCAGTCGTATTGCTCTGTCCCAACTTTCTTGACAGAAGCTGCAAATTCAGAATAAGCAAACATTTTTAAAACACAATTTTGTACATCCACAAAACAAGGAAAACTTGGCACAATATAGAAAATGCAAAAAATAAGATATTATGAACCCAGGATATTTCAGATGTTTTTATCATTAACTTCATTTCCTTTGTTAACATACATCCTTTATGGAAAAAAACATTTATAATGATAAATAATGATATTTAGTGCTCACAAAGAGGTGAAAGTGGGAAAAGATACTTCTTTTTAGAGTTTGTGGGTCTTAGTGTCTTTCATTCACAGTAGATGGATAAGAAAAGGGGGGGGACAATATCTATCTATCTAAGGCTGAGTCTCTGAAAAGCCAAGACGGACAGAAGATCCCCACTTTATTAATGAGTGTTTAAGAAAATCCTTAAAATGTTTAAAACAGTATTCCTGAAAGAAAGTCTAGAAGCGACTGGCATTACTCTCCTTCTGCAGATCAGAATATCACAACACTATTCCAGGAATCTGAAGACATTTCCGTGTCTAAAAAACAGGGAGCAATTCTAGGCTGTAAATCTGTGATCTCTGATCCCTCCAACGACACTGCGTCATTTATCAACAGCTGACAGGACCACAGGTGCAGTCCTAAACTGCACCTAGTAGAAGATGACGCTGATGCTCTTCATGCTGCAGACCTGCAGACATGCTTGTTACAAGAATGAAATAAAATAACACCTGAAAGTCTTTATGTCTGGTTTCCTCAGACCAGAATGATTTTAAGTGTTCAAATGGCAGTATTACAAAGTGGTAAAAACTTTACAAATCCCACTTTTTAATGTTTTGCAGGTCTGAAATGTAAAAAATGTATGAGAACGTATCAAAACAGAAAATGAAGTTTATGATGAATTTATTGGGTTCATAGTATCTGCAAAGTAGTAAATGTAAAAAGCAAATGTAAGAACCACTGTTTTCTTTGTTTTTTTTTAATGTTTTTGGTATTTTCCATATGATGCCACCTTTTCTGATCGAGACTGAACACCAGTTTTGTTTTCCTTTGTCATGATAAAAGTGTGAGAATTTGATGAATCACATGTAAAGCATGTATATACGCCAACAGTGTTGAGGATGCAGCACGGTAGTGGTCGAAGCTGCTCAGCCTCATCAGTCCAGCCCCCCCGAATGCATGTAGACTGGTTGTAAACATCACTGAACCTACGAGTGACTCCCCCAGACGCTCACCGCTTCAGTTTGGAGGACGATGTCCATAAGGCATGGTTCCCCTTCAACCCACTCTCCCCCCTCAACAAGCAGTTTGTCATTATAAAAAAAAATGAAGAGTCCCCCAACCCCACCCCAATCACCCCACCTCCACCCAGAACTCAGGCTGGGACCCAGGCCGGCCTATGCGACGGGTGGGCCTCCTAGAGCCCACAGACCATCTGAGCTCACACATCTGACACCAAAGCCAGTTTCAGGAGCAGCACGCTGCCAAGGAGGCGGAGCGGGGGCGGGGACAGAGTGGTGGCGGAGTCCTTCTGCACCATCATACCGGTTCCTGTGGAACAAGCAATGGGGGGGTCCAATTAATCTATACAGCATATAAAAAAGTGCATCTAAAAAAAAAAAGAAATAAAAAAAAAAGTAATAAAAGACAATTAAATATTAAACTACATACAAAAAAGTTTAAAAATAACAATAATATAATAATAATTACAGCCAAACTGAATAATCTGAATATGAAACTAAAGTCCTAACTCTTCCTCAAGAGACTTATTTAATCAAACATGTTGTTTTAGAGCAGGAACTTCGGATATGAGTTTATCTCATCAACTAGTAAGTGTTTATGAATAAATCTGTTGTCTAAATAAAAGAAAACACACGTGACACTCCAGCAGAAGTTTGCAATGATCTTGAAATGAAAATCTTGTCAGATCAAATTAAATGAAGATAAACAGCAGAAATATGAGCAAATCTTCCACTTTTAGAGCTCATATCTGTTTAGATTGATGACATTTGATTCGCAACACTGCAGAAATCCATTCCAGATGTTCCTGTTGTGGAACAAAGAGCTTTTAGAGGTTTCCGGAGGCAAATGTTTAGATGAACGTTTGGTACGTTAGTCATACCTGTGTTATTGAGGTTTTTCAGGAACTAAACTATTTGACTGTTTTCATTTGACATAAATGTACATAAATGTATTAATTCCATTCAGCTAGAACAGCTTTGGGTTTATCGTGTCAGGGAGGGCTTCAGGATGCTCTAGCGCCTCCATGTGGAACGCTTGCTGTGCTGGGTGTGTTTGTACAAGGATATATCTCAGGAACGCTGATGGATCTGGATGATTGACACCTCTATGGAATCTACACAGCTGATCAAAGACCTGATCAATGAACAGAATCCACTTCAGGGATTATCCGATCAGAACATTTAAAATCAGATTTGTATTGCTTGGTTTTGTAAGAGCTACGTTTTTATCTTATCAGCCATGCTGGCTGTTATAAAAGCCCCATGGACCCACCAGAATCCTAAAGCACCAACATTCCATCTGACAGACATGCATCCTCCACCGAGCGGGCTCTGCAAGGTCATCGAGAACCAACCCCTACTGCAGTAAAAGCTGTGAAGATGTCTTCATAGAACCAGCGAGACAGTCAATGTCAGTCGAAGTTCTTGTGTTGCTGTCGTGTCAGACGTGATGAGCTGAAGCACAGGACACAGGAGGGGAGACTTCGCTTCTGTTTCATGCTTCTGCCATCTGGGTTCCTGGTGGCTACGGTGGGCGTCCTCCAACAAGCTGCCATGAGCATGTGCAAAAGGTCCAAGAAGCAGGGGAAGGTTTGTATAGTTTTTGCTATTCGTGATAATAGAAGGTCCTAGAGAAGCACTCTGCAGGCTGGCATGTAGCGAACAGGTGGAGGGGGAGGGGCACCAAGCAGCAGATAAAAGGCCTCGCTGGTTAGCCCCAGATTTGTCATCGGGGAGAACAAGGAGGAGATCAGGGAGCAGAGTCACAATACCTTTGCCCAGGAGCATCGAGGACAGTCCAACACCTCCTCCACTGCGAAGCTGGATAACGTAGCCCAGGAGTCTCCATTAGAGCACAACGTTGCTTCTCTGCCTGAGGCAGATGTTGTAAGACACGTGGCCTTCAGCTGATCACAGCCAAGAAATGCCTCGCAGCAGGGGTCAAAGTTCATGATGCATCCCTCAGAGGTGGACAGGTCAGACTTAGACTCAGTGTAAATGCGCTGCGTCATCTGAGTTTTGAAGAGTGACACAAGTTCAGGACTGTGCATGCGCGAAGGGACGACCCCATGATAGCGTTTAGAGGGCGGGGCCAATTTGGCAAGGAACTGTTTTTCAATGGAATATGATTCATGATGGCAAAGCATGAGGGATAAAAGCAAATTCAGAGGCGAGCTGCAGAAGTTGTTGTTTTAGTCTGTTTTAGAGTTTTATTCTGGCTGGTCGTCCTTACAGCGTTACCGTTTGTGGAGTCTTGGCTTGAAGCCGCCAACAACCACTAACGGCACCACACTGGTTCAGCCTTATCCAAGCACGTTCTTTAACTCTTCTCGTTTCATTCAGATTTTATCCACTTTCATAATTATTGGACTGTGTGAGGAAACTCAAGAAAACATCACAGAGATGTGCAGAGATCCTGCAAACTTCACACAACCTGACAACCTTTTTGTTCTGAGGCACACAAGAACTGTGTTCTCACCTGAATCCTGGGACACAATAATCTCATACGCTGGTCCATCTCCACCATCGCCCCAGGACCGAATCTCCAACACCACATAGCTGCTATCCTTTGGCAGCTGCATGCTCACTGATGTCTTTGTCTTGTCCAGAAGCTTCAGTGTCGTCTGGTCTTCATGTTTGTACAGAACCTGAAACAGAACACACAAACACTGTTCTTCTGGTTCTCTGCTCTTTCCTGTCCTCTCAACCTCCAATTGGTGCAGGTGGATGTGGTGCAGTTCCTCTACCGACCCCCAGAGTCTGGATCCAACAGTTAGAGGGTCTAGATCTGGATCCAGACCGGCAGTTCCTCTACCGACCCCCAGAGTCTGGATCCAACAGTGAGAGGGTCAAGATCTGGATCCAGACCGGCAGTTCCTCTACCGACCCCCAGAGTCTGGATCCAACAGGGAGAGGGTCAAGATCTGGATCCAGACCGGCAGTTCCTCTACCGACCCCCAGAGTCTGGATCCAACAGGGAGAGGGTCAAGATCTGGATCCAGACCGGCAGTTCCTCTACTGACCCCCAGAGTCTGGATCCAACAGTTAGAGGGTCTAGATCTGGATCCAGACCGGCAGTTCCTCTACCGACCCCCAGAGTCTGGATCCAACAGTTAGAGGGTTTAGATCTGTTCTACAGTTAGCAGCTGGCTGAAGCCATGTTCATCCCTGGCTGAAGGCCACTATCTGGTGGTGGCCAGAAGATGGCCAACTGGACGTCCAGAAGCCAGTTGGCGACCAACTCCAGCCACCAGAGGACTTGACTGCACTGACCAGGCTGCCTCACCCCCAGATCCCTCCAAGTGAACCTGGAGGGGTCACCTGGGGATCCCTCCAGGTTGATTCACTGAACCGCAGCTATCCAACCAGGGTTCCAACTAGAACCCTGTGGTTGACAACACAGAGGCTTGTTCATGTTTCTGCAGTCCATGATCTAAACTTTGAAGACAGAAACTGAAACAGCTGCTGGTACGAACATCATAAACATGATCTTTGGAGTTGTGATACAGATGTTAACTGATTTCTATGTAGCATGGAGTCATGATGTTTACTAACTCAAAACACATCAGAACACACTGTACCCACACAAAGATAAATTAAATGACTTCATCCAGGGGAGGTCACTTCCCACTTCACATAACAAGTCGTAACCTTCACAGTAGCACTGAAATAGCACAATATACGATCGCATTACAAAACAAAAAACATGGAATCGCCACTTTTTCAGGAAGTTCATGACAGGAAATTATCCCAAACACAGCAGTAGATCTACATTGAATGAATACAAAAAAAAGAATTCAGGTTCTGGACTGAACTGGTCAAAGTCCAGACCTGACCTGGTTGAGATGCTGTGGTGGGACCTTTAGAGAGCAGTGAAGAAGCAAATGTCCTAAAACATCCAGGACCTCAAGCAACGTTGGAGAGAAGACTGGACCAGAACTCCTCCACAAACGTGACAGACACTGTTGAAGTCAGACACTAAAGATCTACAGAGATCTATGAATCTGGATCATGGGAATACTTAGTATTGCCCACATGTTTTTGTTCAAGAAACATCTTGGTGTAAGAAGCCATACATGGCTGCCTCAGATTATGATTCGCTGATACCAGACCCACTATGAAGTTGATTGTACTGTTTTTACAATAAAAACATATGAATAAAAGAGGAGAACGTTCCTTTCACAGCCGAGGCAGAGCCTCTATCAATCTCTTTTCCCAAGTCCACTCACTTTGTATCCCAGAACAGCCGACTCGTTGTGCAAGGCCGTCACCGGATCCCAACGCACCGTCACTAATGAGCCTTGAGCTTTCCACGACACATTTCCTGGAGGACGATTAGGAGCTGAAATGGAAAGACAGGCATTCAGAAAAATGTAAAGACAAGTAGCATGGACGTCATGAACAATAGTTAGAGGAGCAGTCCACCTAAGATCACAATCTGTCTTTGAACTGGGTCATTTAACAACGCCGTCTTAATTATAAGTTCATCAACACGGGACGTAACTGAGGAGATGTTTGTTGGAGGAAAAGAAGCTGTAAAAAAAGCTACAAAATCAAAATCATTCTAAATTTGTTAAAAATATAAAGAGGACAACTGGACAAAATCATAGAAGTGACTCAACCCGCTGACTGTCCTTTAAGCTGCTCTGATGGCACCTGAACTGATACTCACCGCTTTGTTTTAACGGTTATGAAGATGGTACCTGTTAAACTAACCGACTGCGGGCTCCTAGTTCCTCCGTGACTGTTCAAACGGAGACCATTGACTACCGCAGGTACCACGCATCACCAGTACCAGGCCAGCATCACCAGGCCAGCACGCTCCAGCAGTCTGAGTTAGGTTTGGGTTTAGATTTGGGTTAACCCTAACTGGAACTGGAAGCTGCTGTCTGAGCGCTGCAGGTGTTCGGGACAGTAAATGTTTACATGCAAGACCGTGTCATGCTGCAGCCGTACGTGGTTTCCGGGTGGTGACAGTGGTGCGTGGTGACGGCGGCCCGGTGCCGGCGCTGTTGTATGCCAGAACCGTGACGTGATAGCGAGTGCTGGGCCGCAGGCCGGACACCCGGGCCATGGGGTCTGGGCCCGCCGTTCTCACTCGGTCCGCCGCGGCCTCCCGCTCATGCTGGCGCCAGTATCGGATCTGAGGACACACATGACTCACATTTAGACACCAGTTATCTGTTTGGCATCTGAGGCAAGTGCAGCAATTGATTATCAGAAAGTTATCAGCGCAGACTTTGACCGCTGGGCGCGGCTGATATCCGCCTGTAAAGGACTAATAAATCGTGGCTAAAGGATCAAAGGTGGTAAGGTGAAACATCGCACCTTCAAAAGCAGGGGAAAGGACTGGAGGTTTGAAACAACATCAAAGAAACACAACATGTGCTTCAGCAGCAGAAAAAATGTCCTCAATTCAATTAAACATTCACGGATTTTTTATTGTTTTATCCAGAATGTTCGCTAAGCAAAAACCTACATGCACTATTTCAAAAGGTTGGGATGCACTGTGACTTTTAAATAAGTTCATGAAATAACGTTAGGAGATATTTCACCATTTCATGAAAAAGATGAGCTCATTTGACATTTTACAACACATCTCAAAAGGTGGAACATGGACAACAAAAGGCTGGAAAAGTCAAATGAAACAGCTGCAAATAAACGGGCGACTTAACAGATCGGTGACGTAACTGAGTCTAAAAAGATTATCTCAGAGGGACGGAAGTTCATCTGTAAAAGACAGATGGACAAACTACATCAGAATATTGAGAAAAATGTCTTTTCTTTTATGTTTCCATTAAAGGTCTATTATGTAATGAAGAAGGTGAATGTGACATGATCCAGAAACGCTGCTAAACACCTTCCTCTGGGAAGGTTCTGCAGATTTCAGCAAGACAATGCTGAACCACACAACAGCAGGACACCACAGAAGAAGAGTCCAAGTCCTGAACTGGCAGCCCATAGTCCAGACCTCCAACATCTGGAAACATCTGGAGCATCATGAAAAAGAGGATTCTGGACTCTAGTTTGTTTTTATTGTTTTTAAGATGGTTTATTTCATTCAAATATTTGATATGTTTTCTGTGTTTCACTGTGAAGTTTATTAGGTTTTCAAACCACTGAGTTCTGTTTCTAATTTACTTTTCAGTCTCCCATCTTTTTTTTTTAAACAAGAATTGCATGTCAGCGATCCCATTTTAATCTGGCGCTTCAATAAAGTGTTGCAGTTTTCCAACAACAGCATCTTTCGTTTTCCATGTAGCAGTTTGGTTTTGAACGTTTTCACCTCATATCCTCTCAGGACGCCGTTGGCGCCAAGCGGCTGGACGGGCTCCCACCACACCTGGACCTCAGAGGCCGACAGAGCCGTGGCGTTGATGTTAGAAGGTCCCACTGTGGGTTCTGTAAAACAGAACCACGTTGTTCAGTGTTGATGAACTGGCTCCTCACACAGCTGCTGCCCTCTGGTGGGGACTACAAACACTGCAGGTGTTTTGATTACCCACAGATAACAATGAAACACTCATCAGACATAAAGGCTATAAAAAACTAAAAGAACTACAAAAAAGCAGCTCAGATTTACAAAGTCGAACCTTCAGGTGTATAAGCAGCGGCAGCAGAAACCACCAATAGACACAAACCCAGCTGCAGGTGTTGAATTAGTGTGGAGACGGATTTCTCAAAGCACTTTTGACCCTTTAATATCAATTACTCATGAAAATCACAGGCAGTCTAATTTTTGTCCGCACAGACAGCAGAATAACTGGACAAATCCAGAGTGACGTCACTCACGCGACTTCTGAAGACTCACTCCTGATCCTGGTCTCAGATCCAAGTCCTGGTTTTGGCTCCGTTAGTCCAGATTCAGTTTTACTCGTCCTGGCCTTTTAAGGACAGCTCAACTGAAACTGAACTGAATCTCAACTGAAACCTTTAACCAAGTCTACTCTTCCACCGCCACTCTGCCCTGTAACTCAGTAAATGAACTAGATAACTTCTACTCTAGTTTCTAACTTCAGATATCATTGAGTCCATCGCTCCCACTAAGGTGAAGGTTGTCTCTTGTAGGAGGAAATCCCTGTGGAGAAATGCCCCACTAGTAAAAAGTGAAAAAAGGGAGTGTCGAAAAGCTGAACAGAGGTGGCGAAAGACTAGACTCCAGGATCACTACCATATCTATAAATAGAGACTTCACGGATAATTCCCATCTGAGGAATGCAAGGGAATTCTTCTTTTTTGAAATTATCAGCAAAAACAGCAGGCATATATTGTTTGCTACTGTGGACAGGTTAACAAACCCTCCTGCGTCAGCAGCATCTGAACTTCACTCTACTCAGGCCTGCAATCAATGGACCAACCTCTTTACTACGTTTACCCAGGTTTCACCCGTCATGGCATCTGATCTGATTCAAATCCCTTTTGTCAGGAGTTTTCCCACAGGAGAAAGTCATCAAACCACTGTTGAAAAAACCCATCTGGACAAGTTGCAAACCTACAGACATCTCAAATCGTCCATTCATCATCATTAGGTTACTGAAAAGCTGTGTTTTAACAGTTAAATACCTTCTTAACTCTGACCAAGCGCTTTGACGTCTTCCAGTCCGGTTTTCTGCTCACCACAGCACCGAGACTGCCCTTGTCAAGGTGTTTACTGACATCCACATAAATACAGACTGTGGAAGAACCACAGTGCTGGTGTTACTAAACCTCGGCACAGCATTTGACACCGTTGACTATGGGATATCACTAGAGAACCGGAGAACTGGGTCGGACCTTCTGGCACAGGACTAGGACTGGTTTGAGTCTTACTTAAAGGACAGGCACTACTTTTTTCTACACTACTGGTTTCAGATGTTTCAGTGGCAACATCTGAAATTAGGATATTTGGACAGATTTGATCATTTTAAATTCAATGTAAGTTACCTTACATAAAGTTAGTTAAAATAGTGGTTGGTACCTGAGAGGGCATGTTCCAGCTGACCTCCAGACCTGCTTGTGCCACCTAGTTGTCAACCACAAGTCTGGAGTCTGGAGAAGCACTTTTCAGAAACCTGAAAGTGATGTCACCGGACGTTTGCGCAGGTCATTTTAGAAAGTCTTTAGGTTTAAATGCAAAATCAACATAAAGACCAAATAGGGGGAGGAAGATGTAAAGATCTGCACTGCTGAGGCTGCAGTTTGTCTCTTTAGTGTGCTTCCACGATGACAGATGTGATGGAGACTCAAACTCAGTAACTCACCCTCCTCTGCAGAGTGTACCACCACCGTCTGGCTGAACGGACCTTCTCCTCGGCGGTTATATGCTCTGATCTTCACTGCAAATGGGCTGTACGCCATCAGGCTTTCGTTGTAGTAAACATATCGAGATGACTCCACATGAGGAATTCTCACTTCTGACCACAAAGATGTGCTTTTCCTCTGGAATGCCAGGATGTAGCCGAAGCCATCTCCGTTCTGGTACTCTCTGGCCATGGGCTGATGGATTCAGGAACACAGAGCAGAGCCAAGGTTTCTCAGCGAGATCCTGTCTTTATGAAGACCTTTTTACATTTGTTGCCAGCTAACTTGTCAAACTTGATCTTGTTTTTTTTTTTTACCCTGGTCATTAATATATTTAGGGAACCTTTATTTTAAATGAGGTAATTTCACAAGTGAGTTTTATTGATATGGCAGACAAATATTTCTTATGTTTTGCACTAAAACTGCAAGAAAAATGCAGTTAGTGATACAACCAACATCTGGACAGCTGTGCTCAGAGGGAACCTCAGGTCTTAGAGGGTTAACATCAAATTTTGGGTCCATTTGTCCTGATCAACGAAACAAGCTCGGAAGTCTGCTCCTCCCTCCACCATCTCTGACAAAGTCATGAAACTCCTCCTGGGGTTTATAAGACCATTATTTGCCTCATGCTCACTGAAAAATTCAACACATGGCGGATTTTGGAGAGAACATATATGTTGTGATGGTGTTTGCTGGTAGCACAAATAACTGGTAGGCGTTTGAAAAACAAACTTGTTCCAGTTGTTTGTGTAGTGATCCTGTAGAAGCACCAAGTGCAGGCGGTTAGAAACTAATCTCAGTTCATCAACTAATAACTAATTACCAATAATTGCTCCGGGGCCATGTTCTGGTCTCTGGAAAGCACTTAGAGACAACTTGTGCTGTAATAGATACTATATAAATAAAATTGAATTGAACTACATGAATGTGAATTATTCCCATACAAAACTAATATCAGTGTTTTTTAAGAAAAAGCAAAACAATTAATGTCATATATATATATATATATATATATATAATATGTATATTATATAATATATATTCTGTTCACTCACCGTCCAGGTGACAATCAGCTCATGGCGGTCTCCTCCACCTCCACCAAGTCCACTCGGGGCCACTGTGGGAGCTGGGGGCCAGAAATTCAAATTACATGACCCTCAGAGCTCAATATCACAGAAAGTGGAGAAAACCCTGCCTGGTGTGGAAGATGAGCACGAAAACACACACTCTGACTTTTGTTACAGATGTTTTGGTTCTGGTGGTCTTTATTAAGTTAGTAGTTTTGAGTAGTTTGACAGGAACTTGGTGGAGGAGAAGATGAGTCTCAGCAGAGAGACAGGCTGCGCTTGGAGCCTCTAAATGTGGTGCACCTGCCCAACCTGGTGAGCTCTCAAGCACCACCCTCTTTTAATCTTTTTTTTTCTTTTTGCGTAAAAATATGATAAATAAATAACTGATTGTAGCGCTCTCAGTATTACATACACACTTCCTGTGACAGTGAACGATAAAATGCCGTTGTTTGTCTGAGTTTGTATTTACTACAATAACACGGTTTCCATTATATTTTTACACACAAAAAGCAGGATTTTAAAGAAGGGGAACTAATTTTCCCCCCGACTGTACGGTAGCAATTCTGATTCTGTGTAGAGCTACATGGACAGTGATGCGGGAACATGTGGACTATCTAAAACATTCCTGGTTCTGCTGCTGTGATGCAAGCTACAACCTTCAGGAGATGTTCGATGACTGACGTCCCACCTGCTGCCTGTGTGCGGATGATGTGGGAGGGCATGCTGGGCTCCCCGCTACCCAGGATGTTACTAGCGATGACCTGGAACTCATAATCCATCCAGGGAATGAGCCCGATGAGACGAGCCGACTCGGCGTTCCCTTCGATGGTCGCTGGGTCTGGGTTGAAGACGAGGAGGGTCAGAACACCTGAGCAGCATTGTCTAATTTTTCAGTCTGAGCTCACAGGCAGCGGATGAACTCATGGTCTCACCTGTTCTCATCTTCTTCCACTCTGACGACAGAGACGATCGGCCCATGATGAGGTATTTACCGATGGGACTGTGGTTATCGTAGCCACGACTCCACCGGAGCTCCACTGACGTCTCCGCCACATTTTTCACCAGCAAACCTCCAGGAGGTCCTGGGGGGCCTGGAGGTTAATGATACTAATATTCAGATGACTGGACACAAGGGCATACAGTACCACAAGGTTCTGTATGAGGACATCTGCTTCTTTAGTTCTACATGATAACACTCAGCATCATCTGGTTTTAATGTCAATGTCAGTTTATATGCAGATGACACCGATTTATGTTTCCCATCACTAATACAAATGTTTTCTGGAATGTCTGGTGTCCGTGTGCTCCAGAACAAACTTACTTACTTACTAACTTACTATTACCTGTTCTATTAAAGAGTACTATTACATCAGGGGGGATTTTAAGAGCAGAGTACTTACTGACTGAGCTTCTCACCTTCTCTCGAAGGGAGTGCCCTGCCACCCTGCAGAGGAAAGTCATTTCGGCCGCTTGTGTCCACGATCTTGTCTCCTCGGTCATTACCCAAAGTTCATGACTGTAGGTGAGGGTGGGAGTGTAGACTGACGGTAAACCGAGAGCTTTGTCACTCCCCCTTTAACTTCCTGAGCTGCCCTTGAACGTGGTCTCAGCTGGACTTATTTAAATACCGTTTTATCTGCACCGACTTTGTGACCTTCTACGTTTCTGTGGCTTGACTGTGTTCCTCTGTTGTAAGTTGCTTTGGATAAAAGTGTCTGCTGAATGTAATGGAATGCATTTAAATAATCATAATAATGTTTGTTTGTCAATATATATATCCTCAATGTGAACTGAAGAAATTAATAAACAAAGACTGAAAAAAAACGTTTCTGGAATGAGTTGCAGACTTGAAATCTAAAAATATATCAATAATAACTAATGAAATGAAGAGGTTTTATTTGCAAAGAAGTGAAAGTCAAAGAAAATTATTTTTTTTTCCCACTTTGGACCAACTTCTTTCTAATTTGCATCCGTGATTGTCATCATTTTACAAGATTTATGCAAATGACAGTCTTGCTTTTCGACTAATTTAAACACACTAATGACAAAGAAAAAAAATCCGATTTTTAACAGACTTTCATGACTTAACTTTATGTCGCTGACTGATTATTTTCTTGCATGTTTCTTGCTTGGTGTAGATGTGTCTTACCTCGAACGAGCAGTTTGGCAGACGCAGAAGCCAAGTCCACAACCGTCTGAGCTGTGCAGGTGAACGTACCTGCCTGATTCAGCTGAGCATTCATGATCAAAAGATCTCCAACAGTTTCCTTCTGAGAGGATGAGAGACAGAGTTAAACTGAGTCTGAGGACGACGAGAGACAAAGTTAAACTGAGTCCAAATATGCTGAAAGAATGAGTCAGAGAACAACGGAGAGGAGTTAAACTGAGAGACTAAATACAACAAAACACAATTAAACTGAGTCTGAGGACGACTAGAGGAGTTGAACTGAGGGACGATAGGCAATGAGACGGAGTTACACTGTGTCCTAGAACAGCAAGAGATGGAGTTAAACTGAGTCTGAAGGAAACATCTGTTGAGTTGCTGCTGCTGAAGGAAACTGATTTCAAATAAAAATCACTCAAACTAAAAAAACAAACAAATCTAAGCTGAAAAACAAGCTACTGAAGTTGAAAGTGGTTGAATCTGTTGTTTTCTGTTTAGATGTCACAGCTTCCGCCTGCTGTGGACCAGGAATCCAGGTCTCCTCATTCATGAGACCACTCACCCCCTGAACCCGGTGGTACAACCCTGCAGAGTCCTCCAGGTCCAGCGGGACACCATTGAGGGCCCAGGTGAAGGTCAGGTCCATGGTGGGGTCGTGCGAGGCATGACACTGCAGTGTGACGTTCTCCCCTTGATTGATGTCAGCGTTTGAGGGAGCCAGGGTAATCTTAGTGGCATCTGTCGGAGGGTAAAGAGGAAAGACGGTAATTATCCGAGGTCCCACAACATGGATGGATGAAAGGAGATACAGTCTTTATCGATCCTAAGGGAGGTTCCCTTCTGGAACTTGAACACCCCTGGAAGGGAAAAGGAAAACACATCTTAAACAAAAAGACACATCTTTCAGATGAAGATTTCTGCTCAACTAAAAGCGCGTTTCCACTGAGCAGTAGTGAACTGTTCTGGACAGCACAGGTTCTCTTCATATCCACTGTAAGGGTTCGAAAGTGAACCAGAACAATAGATCCATACACCCACTTTTTGACACCATTCATTTGGGGAATCAAACCCACAAAAAACGCTGCAGTTCACAGTTTTTCTGCAGCGATGGCAACATAACAACAATCACTAGAGAAAGCAGGAGGTGCAGAGCTTCACTGGAGCACTGGAGAGGTTGAAGGTGAGGTGAAGAACGTGAAGGTATCAGACCAGTTAAAAAAAGTGAAGTCTGAGAGATTCCAGCGGATAACTCGAAGAGTCAGAGAAAATGTTAGAAGCTGCATAACAGAAACATTCAACATCAACAGATAGATGGTGTAAAAGTGGCAGGAACCAACGTGGCCACCTTCTGCTGGAGACAGTGATGAAGTCACTGTTAAGTGTGTTAACACGCCCAAACGAGTTGCTTATTCTGGACAGCATCCAAAACCCTCAGAAATGTGGTCCTTGAGAACTGGAAGAGGGGAATGTTGTCACTTGGGATCAGATGGGTTTACCTCTGACAGACAGGTGTCCGGTGCTGTTGGCTTTGCCCAGGTAGTTCTCAGCGAAGCAGGTGTATTTGCCTTCATCAGCCCTGCTAATGTTGTGGATCCACAGCATGCCGTCCGGAGTTACTGTGATTCTGAGAAGAAACGATGCATCAAGACTTCAGAAAACAGGTAACAGACCAGCAGAGGTCACAGTAACAGACCAGCAGAAGGTCACGGTAACAGACCAGCAGTGGTCACGGGAACAGACCAGCAGAGGTTACGGTAACAGACCAGCAGTGGTCACGGGAACAGACCAGCAGAGGTTACGGTAACAGACCAGCAGAGGTCACGGTAACAGACCAGCAGAGGTCACAGTAACAGACCAGCAGAGGTTACGGTAACAGACCAGCAGAGGTCACAGTAACAGACCAGCAGAGGTCACGGTAACAGACCAGCAGAGGTCACCAGCAGAGGTGACGTTCCTGCGTGTGACGTTCTTGTCTGTGATATTCCTGCTTAACCAAGATTTGCTACATTTGAAGTAGCAGCTCTGCATGTGGCGACTCCACCATTTAGATTAATACTTTCATGTCCTCCTTCACACAAACGCAGACATTTTTTTCCATCAATCCTAACCGTTCATGTGTGCAGAAGGCTGATTGTGTGGTGGAAATATTATATTACACTCCTTACTTTCTTTATAATTCCCTGAATGCAGCTTGCAGACGCTCCCCCCCTCCCCACACACCACTTCACATCCCGACTCCAGCCTGATAAGTGACACCTTCCCCGTACTATTGGCGACGTGAACAAAAGAACGTCGCCACAAGGACTGCCGGCCAGAAAACACGTCTATTGCAAAATGCATATCTCTTTGTCACGTAAACAGGTAAACCCAGACGTGGAACATCCCTTTTATGTGCGCTCCGGACACGAAGCAAAGTCTTTTTGTTATGAATGAGTGCGCTCCGGACACGGAACAAAAGCCTATTGTTATGAACTGTGCGCACTCCAGACGCGGAGCAATCACCCCGTCATGAAATGAGCGCGCACCCGCTCCCCAGCCAAACCCCCCCTTTTGTCATGAAGTGAGCGCGCCCACACTGTAAAGCGCGAACGCCTTCTTTAATGTATATGTCTTTTTATTCATGTTTCTGTATAAAAGACGCCTCCCTTCAGTGAGCGAGAGGATTCTGCAGAACCTCCGCTCTGTTTATTCCGGTTGATTCAAATAAACGGGCGTACGAAGACAGTAGACTTTTATTCTTCCTTCCACCGACGATTTTTTCCACGACAATTTGGTGTCAGAAGTGGGATGCCAAGCGGGCCGCTGAGATCTGGATGACTGGGTTGGCCACCTGAATCTGCAGAGATTCATCCTCATTACCTCGCTTAGCATTTCTGAGAGAGAGGACTTCTACCTGAGATCTCAGTCGACCGTGACGGCATCTCCGAACTCGCTGGAAAAGTAAACGGTGAGAAGTATTTTTTCCTTTTCTATCCGAAAGACTAAAAGTCTCAGATTGGAGCCCATAGAATAAGATAAATTTATACCAAATTCTAAAACCTAAATGAAACGAAGATTTTTATAAGTTTACAGTCAACTGTCTTCATTAATTTTCTGGTTGATGTTCTGAAAAGAGATCGTTGAAAGATGCGATAATAGTGCTTAAGCAAGAACGGGTATTTGCGCGCATCGGAGTGAGATCGGATTGAATCAGTGAACTGGTGAGCAAAAACTAGCTCAAACATTGATTTAGATCCGATCGAACTCTGTATGTTCAGATAACAAGGTTTTGGTGTCGAAGAGAAAAGATTATTTTTATTGTTTTTTGTTTTCTTTTCTCTCATATCCTGGATACTCGGGACATAACGTACCATAACTTCCAGGAGGCCAAAACCAAGTTATTCTAGCTGCATCCAGAGTTGTGAGTCGGCGCTGAGGCAAGACCAATTTTTTGAAAAGTCCCGTGAGCCTTAGCAAGAACGGGTTGTAAACGCGCACATAATAGTATATTGTGAGCCTTTAGCTAAGACAAGATCGGACTTTTAGTCCCGTGAGTTTAATGCATTCAGTCCTGTGAGCAAAGACGTCGCGAGAACAGGTTAGGAAACATGGGTAACATGTTAATAAGGCACAGCGACCAGAAAATTAACAAAATCAACAAAAAAAACAAGAACACAATAGATTCGAATCTAATTATATTTATGAAAGACAAATACGGGAAAGATTCATGTGAATTTGTCTACTATTGGAGTAATAATTTCGGTTTCCCTGAAGGGGGATCTCTGAGTACAATTCAACTAAAACAATTGCGTGAAAAGCTAACTGAGGATAGAAACCAACAACTAAGCACTAACAAAAAAGTGAAATCACACGATGTCCAAAGAATGCTAAGAATGGATGAATGCTTGAAATTGTGGGAAACTGAGTGTGATAAGCGTGAACGCCAAGAAGCATGTAAAAAAAAAAAAGGAAGGAAAAGAAGGACGAACTTAATGAAAGTGATGCAAAGAATGATAACACTGCTTGTAGTTCTCTGTATCCCTCTATACAGGGCCTGTGGGGATCCTCGATCGACGCCTCACTGGACTCCACCCCTCCGCCTTACCAACCACCACCCTCTACACCAGCAGACCAATCGGGAACGACCAGACGTGGCCTAGCCCCTGATTCGTCGGCAAACGGCTCCTCCTCCTCTACTCCTACTGCAGACCAAACCCACACGTCCCTGAGACCTCCCACCCTCTCTCTGTCATCACCTACTGGACACTCATCCCTCATCCCCGATATCCAACCAAATAACTCTGACATTCTTTTCAAAAACTCTCAATCCTCCCCCCCTTCACCAATGCACCTACGCTCAGCCACAAATAAGGTGTTTACCGCCCCCATGGTTCAGGTTGCCGGACCACAAGGGCTACCCGCCTATGTTTACCGTCCCTGGACTGTGGATGACATCATCATGGCCTCTAAGCACCTACCAAAGCCAGAAAAGGGCGGAGAAGCCCTTGCCAATGCGTTTAAAGACTTCATCAGAGACTATGTCCCCACATCCTCTGAAATGTCCAGAGTTCTCCTCAACCTTCTCACCCCAGCTCAGTTTGCCCTGCTGAAGCCACAATTCCTCCATCACCGTCAACCTGCAACTCCAAACTGGCCCACAGCCAACCTACGAGACGGTGACATCGCAGACGACATTGACTACAGAAATTGGGTCACTAACTTCCTCCAAGCCCTCCGAGATAGCTTCCCAATCGCGTGTGACCTGTCAAAGATCACAGCGTGCACCCAAAAAGAGGGAGAGGAGGTGGACAACTACCTTCTCCGTCTCCAGTCGATCCACGATGATTACAGTGGAATGACTAAGCCTGATCCCTACCCCGGCCCCATCATGACCCCCTATGAGAGTCACCTCAAACAGAGCTTCCTGAATGGACTCCTGAGTCCCCTGAGTGCCATGACAAAAGACTCCTGCATCGGGTGGCAGAAAGCTTTGGTGCGTCTAGATGACATCCTGAGACACGCTGACCATCAGCAAAAAAGACTTAAAGACCAGGAAACGACCGACAAAAAGGAGAAAGATGACATAAACCACCGAGCCCAGCTGCGCCTGCTCCACGCTCCTACAGCATCCGCTGACTCTCCTGCCGGATTTCTTTCCTGCACCGATCAGTTCCCCAAACCCACCTAACCGTTCAAGCGACACCTGCTGCTACTGTTAAAAAAAAAAAAAAAAAAAAAAAAAAAAAAAAAAAAAAAAAGGGACACTGAACCAACACCTGCTTACTAAAACCACACAAGCGCAGAAAAAGAGACAACTATAGAGACCAAAGAGGAGAGCACTCTAAAACCCATGATTCGGACTGAAAGGCGAAGCGGGGTGTAGATCCGGTGGGCACGTCGGAGGAGGAACCCCCCCAACAAACAGATAAGATCGCGATCTCACACTCACACACACACACACATACACATACACACACACACATTATTTCATTGCCCAACTAAAGAAAACATTTTAAATCTTCCTCTGTTTAAAATGGCAGTTGCTGGTAAAAATATTGTTTTTATTGTGGACTCTGGTGCAACTTTTTCAGTGGTTAAATCAGCTGATTTGCCTGGTACTAAACTTAGTGGTAAATTTCTTTACTCTTTGGGTGCTAGTGGCACAGAAATAAAACAACACTTTACAGTCCCTCTATCTTGCTCTGTTGATAATCTCCCCCCATTAAAACAGTCTTTCCTGTTATCACAGTGCTGCCCTTTTAATCTGCTGGGCCGTGACCTCATGCTATCTTTAGGCCTCGGGCTCCGGTCCTCCCCTGAAGGCATGAAGGTAATTTCTCCTACCACCCGTTCCTACACAATGACGAAAAAGTCATGACTTCTCCTCCCACCCTTGTACATCAATGGTGGATTTCTGTAGACGAATCCCAGCCCCTAATTACCATGGCAAAAGCTAGAGTTCCACGAACTGTTGTTTTCATGAGACCACAAAATGTTCTTTGTACCGTTTGGATAACATCAGAACCTGACTCCGAGTTTGAACAGCAGTCCTTCTCGAATCTAACTGATGTTTTGCAAACATGCAGCCTTTACTGGTCTGCAACGCGCAGCGCTCTTTCTGTCTTACCCCCCCTACTAACCACATTTTTTAAGGTACCTGACAGTGATCCTCACATCTCCCTAGCTAAGTCTAAAACTGACCAATGGAAGGATTTGGGACACTGGACTCGATCTTGCAACTGAACAACCGATTGGACCCTCACCCCAAATCCATTGATGTTCTTTTTCTTCTTCCACACCGCTTTCAAAACCACCTGTTCCCATCAACTGACATGTAAAAAATCTGTTTGTGGTTTGAAAGCTTCTCCTCTAGGTCCTGTTCCCCTTTTACTTCTCAACTCCCCTGACTCCACACCTGAGTTGAATTCAATACCGCCTTCTGCCTGAACCACTCACAAAAATGATGTAGACCTCATCAAGACTGTGAGTCCCTGATAGTATGGAGAGCCTCATGACTGTGTGACTGAACTTTCTCTCTCCTGCACTCCCCTGCCCCTGTTTCTATTGCTGCTGCCCTCCCGAGCCCTGCTGAAGGACAATTCCACACCCTAGTCCCTAGTGACTTTGTGCTGAAGCTTCAGAAGACAGAAGTGAAACCATCAGCGCTGGGTTGGCCCGTTCCAGATCCTCCTGACCACACAAACTGCTGTCAAGGTTGCTGACAGAGCCACCTCGATTCATGCCTCACACTGCAAGAAGAATCACTCCTCCTCCTGACCAGCCGCCCTTGACTCCAGCCAACCAGACCCAAACCACACCTCCGTAAGGTCGTCGCTCACTAGCAAGATCAGTGCGGAATGAAACAGTGTCCCACTGCAACAGTAACGTGCCAAGTTCCACCGCTAGCCCCTGACATGGATCAACCACACCCCTGACCCCCCAAATGGGACCCGAAATGGTCTCTAGGAAACTCCACCAGCTGCCTCATCCTCATAGCCATCCTCTTCGTCGTCCCGATTCTTCGAGTATTGTTTACCAATCATGGTGATCCATATAGGATCAAGAGAAGGGAAGTGTGGTGGAAATATTATATTACACTCCTTACTTTCTTTATAATTCCCTGAATGCAGCTTGCAGACGCTCCCCCCCTCCCCACACACCACTTCACATCCCGACTCCAGCCTGATAAGTGACACCTTCCCCGTACTATTGGCGACGTGAACAAAAGAACGTCGCCACAAGGACTGCCGGCCAGAAAACACGTCTATTGCAAAATGCATATCTCTTTGTCACGTAAACAGGTAAACCCAGACGTGGAACATCCCTTTTATGTGCGCTCCGGACACGAAGCAAAGTCTTTTTGTTATGAATGAGTGCGCTCCGGACACGGAACAAAAGCCTATTGTTATGAACTGTGCGCACTCCAGACGCGGAGCAATCACCCCGTCATGAAATGAGCGCGCACCCGCTCCCCAGCCAAACCCCCCCTTTTGTCATGAAGTGAGCGCGCCCACACTGTAAAGCGCGAACGCCTTCTTTAATGTATATGTCTTTTTATTCATGTTTCTGTATAAAAGACGCCTCCCTTCAGTGAGCGAGAGGATTCTGCAGAACCTCCGCTCTGTTTATTCCGGTTGATTCAAATAAACGGGCGTACGAAGACAGTAGACTTTTATTCTTCCTTCCACCGACGATTTTTTCCACGACAATTGTTTGTTGTTATTGTTTGTTCTGTATGTAGTGTGGTGGAATAGTACCACGCCAACATATGAATAAAATACTGTAGTGTCATAAACCCATATTTTATAGACAACACAGGAGACAGCACATGGTGAAATGTTTTGACATTCAAAATGAGCTGAAACTGTCTCATTTGAACTTGATGGCAGCAAAACATCTCAAAGTTGGGACAAGCGTAATGGAAAATATGTGATACTCAAAAACACCTTAAAATTAATTAGGGTAATTAACAACAGATCAGTGACATGACTGGATACAGTTCATCTTTGATAAACAGAGAGTCTCTGGAGTAAAGACAGACAGTTCAAGCTGAGAAAAACTGCATTTATTATTTGTGAAATAAATTCTAAATCATGCTTCTCAGTGTAAAGTTGTGCAGAAAATCTGCTCATCTCCAGAACATATCTTTAAAAGATTCAGAGAATACGGAGAAACCTCTGTACCCCAGGACAAAGCTGAAGCTCAGTTCTGGACGTCTGATCTCATGGACGTACAAACGCATGCAGACATCTGTCTGAGATCACAGTCATGAAAGAAGAAGGACACTTATGAACATGATCCAGAAACACAATTATCGCTGGTCCAAAGATCGTTTAAAACCCCATCAGAAACCCACCAGCTGGTCTTCTAAGTTCCAGATGTTTATGGACTGATGTCAGAAAAAGGAGATGCTGCAAAGAGGTAAACATCAACTGGAAACCTTTTTAAAGACATGCTGCTGCCATCAGATTCAAATAATGACCTTCGGGTTTCTAAAGATGGAACATTTCTTCAGTTTAAACATTTTATGTTTTTTGTTTGAAATAAAATGAGGGTTTATGAGATTCACAGACTGCTGCATTCTGTTTTTATTTACATTTTAAAATGTGTCCCCACATTTCTTAAACTGGGGTTGCAGAGTGATTTTATAAACCCAAGAACATAAAAATCTAAAAGCCCTTGTTTGCAGCTGGACTACCTGCTGCTGTTGGTGAGCAACTCTGTCCCGCGACTCCAGAACAGGATGGGCTTCGGGGCAGCTCGAGGGCGACACGCAATCATCACATGACCCCCTCTGGCTGCTGGGATCAGCTTCCGGACCGGATTCAACCTGAAATCTGGAGCCTGGACTAAAAGGACGAGAGACAGGGCATGGAGCAAGTCAGGATGTCCTTCGTCCAAGGTGAGGACGTTTTTACCTTCAATTTGCACAAATACCACAGGAACATCTGACCTTCAGAGAACTTTGAACATTTGATCTGTTTTATTCTTTTGCCAACATCTAATAAAAGCAGAAGCTGAGCCTCTTCCTACCTTGGACTCTAAGCTCAGCAGAAGAGTAGATGGTGCCATGCTTGTTTTCAGCAACACACTGGTACATCCCGGAGTCCTCCAGGGCCAGATTACTGATCCTAAGATGACCTCCATTCACCTCCAGCCGGTCCTGGTGAACCCAGCAAGGAAGGAACATGTGTAGGTAGCAAGAGAGAAACAAGTAGGGAGATGAAGGAAAGCACAGAAATTAAGCTCTGTAGTGCAGAAGTTATCTGCCAAACTGACACCAGGGGTGCGAGGAAGGGAGGGCAGGGACATGGCAGCTTTTAAGGCCCCTGGTTTACACTGTTCAAGTGAAGGTGTCTTTTTCTGAGCTGTCAAATCTTCAAAACGACCACCAAAGACATCAGAACTCAACTGGCTCAGCTCTGCTCTCATTTGTCTGCTGTACCTGCACCAAACAGCAGAGACCTGGGCACAGCTCAGTGACTCAAACTGGACAGAACCTGACAGAAATCTGAAACGCTTCGGCAGCAGGTGTATTTGAAGCCTCATTAATGTTTCCTCCCTTCTTCAGTTTTGTGCATCATGATGCTTTTCTGGCTCCTCAGCAGGTTGTCAAACTGTCAAACTTCTACATACAAATATACACTGATACATTCATGTGCACATGTGCTTATTTAGATACACACACATATGCATAAATAACTACAGAGGACATTGTTCAAGACATCTGCTGGTTTGTTCAGATTTTTATTGACTGGTCTTGGGATAAATATACTAAATAAAATTCCACTCCTGTAAAGATTGACAGCTGTGTATTAACTGTTTTCCATGTGTGATTAATCTCATTCTTGTTGAACTTCAAATAGTTTAGACATTGTTTTATGACCATTTCCTGCTCCTGTAAGGTTGCTGATGTCTTTCTGTCTTTGCATTGTGTTAGCACACACCTGAATGTTCCATACCAGCAAACTACAAAACAACTGCTTTTATAGGATATCTGCACACGTGCTGACGATGAGTCCATCAATAATGGCGATCAGTTTAATGATAACGAGTAGTTCATCGATGATGACGATCAGTAAACTTACCCTCTTAAATACTATGGAAGCATCAAAGCAGAACATAGTTTCTCATATTCCTTTCAAGTAAGGCAGCATCTTACCTGGCTGCTGAGCGGTTGTCCGTTGCGTAGCCATCGGACGGAGGGTCGTGGTTTACCAGCGGCCAAACAGCTCCAGTAGAGATCTGAGCTGATCTCCACTTCTGAGTCGCTCATCACATGCAACCATTCTGGCTGGGCTGCACGACAGAGGACAAGACAAAACCAGTCCAAAGTGATATGGATTTATTCAGGAAACAGACTGACAACATGAGAACTTCACACGTCTTGTTTTCACCTTGCACATTTATGCGTCCCTGGTGCATGTCACTTCCTTCAGAGTTGTAGGCTTCGCACTCGTAAATTCCCTCATCATCAAAAGACAGTTCGGGCAGGATGAGGGTGGGGCCTTCCACAGAGGAGCCAGCTTTGGACGGCATTAAACCCTCGACCTTCCGCCAACGTATTTTCGGGACTGGACTGTC
This sequence comes from Xenentodon cancila, assembly GCA_014839995.1. Classification (NCBI taxonomy): domain Eukaryota; kingdom Metazoa; phylum Chordata; class Actinopteri; order Beloniformes; family Belonidae; genus Xenentodon; species Xenentodon cancila. Next base: position 29,364,855 of record CM026203.1, on the reverse strand, counting down.
AAATGGAGAGTGAGAGCAGTTGAGTTACCAAGTGTCCTGGTGTAAAAAGCCTGTAAGTGTTAAAACATACTTTAGTCCTGAACAACTTCAACACATTTGTCTCTGTTAAGAGGTGTAAACATACTTTCCATAAGCATAGCACTCTAACTGGGCAGCCTGTCCAGCAAGGGCATAGGTCTCTGCTGGGAAGCGCACTTTAATGGTCGGCACAGACTTCCTAGGATTGGCTGAAATGAAATGAAAAAGTAAGGATCAGGGTTAGTCGACTACAAGGACAGCAGGACAATCAGATGCTCATAGAGAAAGCAGATGTGATGTTGCTTTTTGATACCAGATTTTTGTCAGCAGTCCCTTTTACTGACCACTAGGGTCTGGATCCAGACCTGTAGTTCCTCTACTGACCACTAGGGTCTGGATCCAGATCTGCAGTTCCTCTACTGACCACTAGGGTCTGGATCCAACAGTGACTTCATCTCCATTGACCTGCATGTTAGAAATGTCTACTTTACAGCAAAAATAAACTTATTTACAGTCTGGTTCCTTTTCAGAAAACCCGTGGCTGATGTCACAGATGGATTATCCAGATATTTATACTGCCCGGGTTTCTAATCTAACAGGTCTTCACTAGAAGCTGCCCAGTATGAGCAGCCGGCAAGACAACGAGCTACTGCTATCTTCCATCCTCTGTGGCGTTATCTCCACTATAAACTCACCCCAGACATCATCAACATACTTGCACACCTCAAAAAAGCCCAAAAAAAAAAAAAAAAAAAAAAAAAAAAAAAAAAAAAAACATACTTGCACACCTCTTAGCATGTCCTTAAATCTGTTTGATAATGTAATTTTATCTTCCTAGAGTGATTTTATCTTTTAAAGTTGGTTTTGTTAAAGTATTTAAGTGAAATAACAGTTTGAGGACTTAGGGGACGCAATGACACTCGGTTGTAATGAACCACATTTCCACCAGAAAGTTAAAGTCTATTGTCTGGATGCAGGGCATCGTGGAGCACAGCTGTGGATCTGAAGGTTCAGGGCCGTTGTGTCTGAGGGATGCACGTTGCTGCTGGTCTGAGGTGCAGCTGCTTTGTTGGGGTTCTCGCCTTTATTTTAGAGAGGTGATCCTTTAGACCTGAATCCTTACAGGCCCACATCAAAGTTGTCTGTTTTACAGTTTTTGAATCACGGCTAAGTGCGTTATTATTATTATTATTATTATTATTATTATTATTATTATTATTATTATTATTATTATTATTATTATTATTATTATTATTATTATTGTTGTTGTTATTATTATTATTATTATTATTATTATTATTATTATTATTATTATTATGTACTTAATGGTTAACTAAATCTTATTACAACATTAATCATGCATTAATGCTAAAGTTAATCTTTATGCTGATGACACTGTAATGTACTGCGGTGCTTCTAGACCCAGTCAGGTCTTATATCAACTCAACAACCTTTTAATGATGTCTAACACACCTTGTGTGAGGTGAAACTAGTCTTCAATGCCAACAAAACAAAGCTCATGATATTTCAGGGTGAATCAAAATCACAGTCTTACGTCCGACACTACTCTACAGAGTACAGAGACCGAGCTGGTTTCACAATATCGACACTGAACGATGGAACCATGTCTGGCTGTGAGTGTTTACAGCAGGTAGGTTTCATCCTACCGTCTGGCAGCACAGTGAGCGGGATTGCCTTGCTGAAGGTGCTTTTAGTGCTGATTTCCAGATTGATGGTGGTGAAGCAGTAGTAGTTTCCGGTATCGTTCGGCTCGGCTTTGGCCACATACAGGTTCCCTGTGACCTGTGACACAAACCAGCGTCTGTCGTCCTTTTTAATGAAGTTGGGGAAGTCATTGATCAACCAGCGGTAAGACAGGGCTGGAAAGGAAATAGATATGTACCATTTTAATCTTTACATGATCAGGTTGAAGTCACTATCCTGTCTTTTCTAAACATCAGCTGAAAAGACAGCACTTGACAGAGAGGCCGCAAGATGCTGCCAGAAGAGCGACACTCTTCTAGATGACAAATCCATTTCTGAGAGAAACAAAACTGTGATACAGTGAAATTTGTTTTCCCGCTTCAAGACGTAGATATTTATGATGATGGTTTCTTCTAAAATAACATGAACTAGTCCACAGTATTTTTTGGACTTTCCAGATGTGTAGGAACATTAAAAAAAAATACCTGGGTAATGTGGGGGGGGCTGGCAGGCCAGGAAAGTGCCGACACCATCATATGCCGTCTTTGGACTCCTGCTGTCTGGAGAGAAGTCATGAAGGTCTGCAGAAACATCAACGAGCAGGAAAGGCTGGTGTTACACAAAAATGTAAACAGCAACATCAATCACTTAGTTTTTATCAAATGATGGAAAATGTGCAAGACATGCAGGAAATAGCGGCCGGCCAGGATATGAACCTGCGCTTATCCAGGGCCCCGAAGTTTCCTGTTTTTTTCCCCACAGTACTCACAGCCAAACTTGAGATTTGCTGCTCTGCTGATGATGGTGCCGCAGCGGTTGATGGCCAGACACTGGTATGATCCTGCATCTCGAGAAGGTTCAGGGTTGCTGATCACCAGGGTTCCAGCCACCAGAGTGTACCAATCCGAGCCCAGCGGGACCTCGGTGCCGTTCAGCAGCCACCTGGAAACGAGTTGGGAAACGAGTCAGGACGAGGTCACAACACGTGTGGAGATGTTCCCGGACCAGGTTCTGGTACCTGAAGCTCAGGTATCAGATCAGTCCCATGACAGTCGTATTCTACATTCTTTTAACAAATTAAACATTTTTAATTCAACATAATTAGAAGCTTAAAGAAGCTTAAATATTATCTATAACTCAGTCACGAATTTCATTTTCAATCTCCTTCATCATTGTTTCATTAGTCAAGATACATAAGATGGACTGATGGATGAAGAGATAGATTATTTTGGTCAACTTAAAATACAATTTGTAAGAAAGAAATCATAATAAATAACTAAAATACAGAAGCAAAAAAGCCATAGCTGATACTTATTTTTGTTGTTTTTATTCAAACGTCTTCATAGAAAAATCAGCTCTTAAATCAACTTATGTATAAAATACTGCAGACACATAGCATATACACAATTTTTACAAAACATATAAAAAAAAAACATATCTGTACATATTTACACACATTTTGAAAGACGATCATTGATAATTTTACTCTGATTCTTTTTTAAACCTTTTTAAAGAAGAATAAACTTTAAGTGGAGGAGTTTTGTTGAGGGGAGGGGCCGATGGAGCGTGAGATTGACAGATGGATCGGTGCGGCATCCGGAGTCATGTGGTCGGTGTCCCAGACACATTTTTACAGTCTGAGCAGGTGAAAAGATGTGAAATCTGTTCTTTTTTTCATCAGACCTGGGTCGCTTTCATATATCGTCCTTAATCAGATACGTGCATCTGATGTTTTCTGAGGCGACTTTAGTCTGAACTGTCAGGTCGCAGCTCATCCATCTTTACCGTCTTAGTTTTGTGATTAATTTCACAATTCTGACATGACTGAATTTTTTTGTTTGGATGAAATGTCAAATAATCGGACTTGTGTTAAGACCTGCAGTGTGAACGTAGTCCCAGCAACATCATGCCAGCGAGCGCTTCATGTCTGCCTTTGAACTGTGTTTGTGCCTTGAATGACACACGACTTGCTGGTTAACAAAGTCTGCAGGAGGATGATAAGGAGCCATTTCACAAAGTTCTTTAGAGTTGTCTTTCAACAGAAGTCTGAGCTTTGTCTGCTGAGATTCATAACCTGGCAGTTGCCTTTAACTGCACCAGATCGTAAGCTGCTCAAAAACAAATGTCAGATGGCGAAACTAAAGATTTTTCACTCGTTAGAGGTTTTAGGAGAGTTCTGATGAACTGGTTAACTCCGTTTTCAGGTTCCACCATGGAGTTGTGAAACACACACGTGTGTGTGTGTGTGTGTGTGTGTGTGTGTGTGTGTGTGTGTGTGTGTGTGTGTGTGTGTGTGTCCTACCTGTAGGACGCAGCAGGACTGGCTCTGGCCTGGCAGCTGAGGGTCACCTTGCCTTCAGGCAGACCCTCCGGGTAAATCAAGCTGCTGGGTTGTTCCTCGAACACCGGCCCGCTGTCGTGACCTGATACGCAAACATCTCCACCTGGAAACCATGTTGCACAGGAACAGATTCCATCAGGAACGTTTCCACGCATGTACGTTGATCAAAAACATGATTGTTGCTGCATTGCAAGTTCCTGAACGGAAACTAAAAAAGACCAGTTTAGATCAGGGCTCTTTCAGCCCCGCCTCTCTGAGCATCCACGACTTTAAGCGGGGTTCCAGTAGCAGGTGTTCTGGGTAGATCCTGGAAACTATAACAGATGTATCTTCATCACAACATTGACTGTCCTAGAGAACTGAGACCTGGTGGCAAAAAAGATCTACATTGACTTCAAAAGAAGAAATAAATTGAAAACAAATGAAAAAAAAACTAACTGGAACAATGTGTTAAACAAGGTTGCTGTATTTCTGTTTTTATTTTGCATACATGCTGATGGGGGACAATGAGAGGGAATTCCTAAAAATTCCTCACAGTTCTCATTACATAACCGTAGGGCGGGGGCAGGTCTTCTGGCTTTTTACGTTTTCCAATGTCAATTTAGGATGAATGGCCCAGAAGAAAAAACTGTGAGCCTGGAGGTGAGACTCGAAGGGCAGCAGGTCAAACACTTGTTGGGTAGGATGTGAGGGGTCTCCTGGGATGGCCCTGGTTCTCCTGAGATAGCAGTATCTGGTGATGTTCTCCGGGGTGGACAGAGGGCTGCCAATGACTTTTAGGGCTGTGTTTATTACCCTCTGTGTGGCCTTTCTCTTTTCAGCAGCAGAGCCAGGGTACCATAAGCTCAGGCAACATGTGAGCATCGGGTCCAAGTGTCCATCCTCAGGACATGGAGGAAGTGCAGCTGTTCTTGGGCAGGACATTGTTGTTGTGGCTAAAAAAGAGATCGCAGGAGATGTGACTTCCGAAAACTGAAGGCGGAGACAGTTTCCAGGAATTGATGGATTGTGGTCGGTTGATGAGGCAGGCAGTGTTTGATGTGTTGAGAGACCAGCCGTTCAAAACCCTTCATGACTGCAGACTTGAGGGCGAGTGGTCAGTAGTCACTGAGGCCATCTATTACAGACTTGTTGGAGATAGGGATTATGGTGGAGGCCTCCAGACATGTGGGAGCAGTGGCATGAGATGAGAATACATTAGAATAGCCTCTACAGCTTTACGGATGGGAGGTGAAAGGCTGGGCTGCTTCCTCCTGAAGTTGATGATCAACTCCTTGGTCTTCTGGATATTCAGGATCAGATAGTTTACCCCACACCAGTCTCTCTCTGTAGGACGGATCATTGTTTTCCCGAATGAGACCCACTACTATTGTGTCATCTGCATACTAAATGATGTGACTGAGACGGATGCAGAGCAGCGGTCGTGTTTCAGCAGCGTGAACAGCAGTGGGTTCAGAACACATCTTTGTGGGGAGCGATTGAGACAGACATGGTGATGATGTTTTCTCTGTGATCTGTTGGTGAGGAAGTCAGATGCACATGGGGGTGCTGATACCCATCAGCACCGCCATGTGCTGCTATTGGCATCCTCGATGGAGCGGTTCGGCCGATAAGCAAACTGGTACGGGTCAAGTCCAGAGAGCAGTGTGGAGATGGAGATCTTTTACCAGCCTCAAAACGCGTCATCATTATAGGTGTTAATGCCACAGGGCGATTGTCATTAAGGTATCTGACGGTGGATTTTTGGGGCACTGGTATGATGGTGGTGGATTTGAAACATGAAGGAACAACTGTCTGCTCCAGCGAGGTGTTAAAAATGTTATAAAACACTGAAGCTGGCGAGCAGAAAGTGAAGCTCACACTGATAGATGTTGAAGGAAAACTCACCAACAGCTGCTTTCAGGGCCATGGAGCTGAGGACAAGCAGACCCAGAAGGTTCTCCATCATCTGGGTCTGGCCAGATCCCAACCGGAAGGAAAGCTTTGGCTTTTTTCAGGAACGAGACTTGTAACTGAGCAGAAGAAGGACAAAACTGTGTTAATGGAAAAACTCAATTAGATGTATCTAAATATCTGCTAAAACTCTGTTAGAGACAATAAATTTACCAAGATTTACCAAGACAAATATGTAAAAACATTTAATACTGGGTTTAATAGAAAAGCTGAAATAAATGACAGCAGCTTAAACCAGTGACATCATAAAGGCTTTGGGGTCTTCAGGTGGAGGAGCAGCATCTCATGACTCTAGACATCAACGCCACCAGTCTGGATCATCAAGGCAGTTGGTAATTAAGCAAAGAATTAGTGGGAGTTGACAGAGGCCTCATGTTACTGTCGTCATGGTTACAGATGACAACATCCAGGATCAACACTGTTCACACACCTCATTTATTTACTTAAATTAGTTTAATCTGGAAAGTGAAATGCAGGAACATCCTGTCTCAGACGGTCAGAAAGACCGGTCCAAGTATTTGGGTTGTCCTAAACACTCTAAAAACCTCCAGCTCATCCAAGATGCTGCAGCCAGGGTTCTGAGGAGAACCAGTTTTAGGTTCTCTCCATTTTCTACCTATAACATCCAGAATAGAAGTTAAACTTCTTCTCCTCACACATAAAGCTCTTAATGACCAACCTCCATCACATCTTAAAGACCTCATAGATCCAGATTTTCCAAGCAGAACACTTGTCTCTCAGACTGGGAGGTAGAACCTTCAGGTATCAGGTTCCTCTCCTCTGGAACCAGCTGCCTGTTTGTGTTCAGGAAGCAGACGCCCTCTCTGCCTTTAAGATGGAGCTTCAAACGTTCCTTTTTGATAACGTTTATAGTTTGGGATGGACCAGGTGACCTGGAACATCCCTTAGTGATGCTGCTGCAGACCTGGACTGCTGGGAGACCTCCCATGATGCACCTGTCCTCACTCTGTTCTCTTCCACTCCGACTTTATTAATGACACTGTTGTTCTGAACCTGTGTTCTTTGTTGCCAGCAGGTGTTCCTGATCTGTTGTCCTGATCTTGTTCTCTCCTCTTTTCTGTCCTCTCAACCTCCAACCGGTCCAGGTGGATGCCGGTCCTTCCTGGGTCTGGTTCTGCAGAGGTTTCTTCCTGTTCAACGTGTGTGTTTCTTTCAACAGTCGCCTGGTGTTTGCTCAGAAGGGGGATTGGATCCAAGAAAAGTTTGGACGCAATCTGTTGGTTTCCTTGGCCAACCAATAATTGTTGTTGATATTTTATTGGCTTTGTATTAATTGGAATAATTTGGAATCAGTTAAACTTGTTGAAGTGCCTTGAGATTATATTTGTCGTGATTGGGCACTGTATAAATAAAGGTGAATTGATTTTCTACACGACTGTGATTAAATAAATTTAGGAGAACATTTGGAGAGTTAAAATCCTTTTTGCTTTGATTTATCTTTCAACAAATGTAGACATCCTTGTAGAGCTTCTTCAGTGGCTCCCCCTGCTGGTTTACAAGTAAAGTTCCATTTCTATGACACATCTGCTCATTTATATTCCTAGTTTGGTCTCAAGCTCAACTTTTTTCTGCTGTGATAAGTTTTTTATGTTCTACAGTGATGTTCTATTGAGAGTCATATCACTTTTATGCTGCAACAAACTCAGACTACAGCAGTGTCGATGTGGCAGCGTTGTGCTTTTTATTCTTTTTCAGTTAACACCTGATGAAGCAAGTTGACTTCATTCTTCCAGGAAAAAATTCTGAACTGCAAATAATTTTATAAAAGTGATTGTCTTTCATTTACGAGTCATCACATATGGCCTAATTATTAAGGTGATTCAGTCGCAGACACGCCCTCACAAGTCTCCCTGCAAGAAAACGATTCTAATCTCAAAACCTAATGATACACGGGCAACACGACAGGACACTGTCAAGCAGTTTGTATTAAAATCCTCCAATCCTCATCTAGTGCACACACTGATGACCACACGTCTGGACGAGGGAGTTCGCTGTGGCGACGTCATGTCAATCAAGTGATGACATCTGGTTTTCAAAAGCTGACGCCACTGTGGAAGCAGGGAAAACCAGCAGTTCCTCCACTGACCTCCAAGATGAACACCAGGGATTTTTTTCTAACATCAGCGCTCTATGACATTACTGAGGGCAGGCAGTGTTTTTAAGAGTTAGAGCTTCAGCGGTCAATTTGAAATCTAGTTTACTGTGTAACACAGATCAGGTTTTTCATGAAAAGGAAAAGCAAAGTAAAATTTAAAAATAAGTTATCTCCAATGCATCCCTGTCAAAAAAAAAATTCTAACATGTCTGGAGGGTTTAGGGTTTCCGGGAAATTGAAAACATACAGTTTACCGTGTACTCAAAATGCGGGTATCTGCCAGCAACAGGAGCCATTAGCTCCGCCCATCAGCAGGTTTCCATAAAGTCCACCAATCAGAAAACACTTGTATGAAATCAGCTCATTTTCAGGAAGATCTTCCCATAATGATTTAGTGTCTTTCTGTAACATAATTACAGATTTTTTTATCCAAAGCTTCTCTAGATGTAAAAATTAAATGACTGAAATGAAGAATATGGACACCTGTATGTCCACATCATCCAATCAGGATCAGGATGGTGCCGGCGAAGTCAGCGACAGTCGTGCCGGTTTTTTGTTTATACTTGTTTGAATCTGACCCTGGACTCTCTTCTCATCTTTATCATCAGGCTGATGGTTACTGAGGACTGAAATTGAGAAGATGAAGAGCAGTTTGTTCCTTCAAACCATCCGCCTGCTCATCTGTGAGTCCGAAACTGGACTCATATACTTGTAAAATCTTTGCATCAAAGTGCACAGTCATAATACAAGCTGCACTTGACTTTTATACTTTTCAAAAATCTCCTATTTAAATTTGACATTGTATAGACATTCAATTTCATTTTTATTTTGTGTGCTTAGTTTTGCACATTTTACAGTGCATTTGTAGTGTAACTGTCCATGTGGCAAATAAAGCTCACCTACATCTCCTTAACGTTTTAAATCTATATTCATGTAGAACCTAATACTTTAGGGTTCTGTTCTATCAAGTTACAATGGACATGTATGTTCTTGGATGTAAAACATAACAGATGAAGCAGAGAAGGAGCCATTTAACACTGTCCTTGTGTCAGACGTTTTAGGGAGACTACTTTTAGGGAGTGGTGGCCTAGTGGTTACAGTGGTGGGCTTGGGCGTGGAGGACCCAGGTTCAAGCCCAGGGCTGCCCACAATGGTAAATCACTGGGGGCCCCTGAGCAAGGCCCTTAACTCCCAATTGCTCCCCGGGGCGCTGCCCTGCTAGCAGCCCCACTGCTCACTAGTGAAACTAGTTGATGGGTTAAAAGCAGAGACTAATTTCGGTGTGCATCGTACATACAGCGTGTGCACGATGTCCACACTGACAAGAAAGGGAAGAAAAAAAAAAGAAAAAAAAAAGAAAAAAAGAAAAAAAAACAGTGTCTCTCAGTCAACTTCAGAAGAATATCTGATTCCAGCACTGGTCTTTTCCTTGCAGATGTTTCACCACTAAACAAAGAGCCGTCTTCCACCCATCATCATTGCGCTGACCTTCTGGAGCATGTCTTATCTCTCACACCAGGAAGTATTGACCTCTGTGATTCCCATCATTATCACAGCACAAAAACTCTTCAGTCTGTTGGATACTCCCACAAATCCTCTGTGAGTGACAAAAGTCAAAAGTGGAAGTGAAGGCTTTACTGTTCATGTCTGGCTGAAAACACTTGACGGCTGCAGCCTTTGGGTCGTTCAGCTGAAGGATCAATAGTAGGACTCATATGGAGACGACGGGCCGAGGAACAGACTGACTCAGCTTCAATCACAGGGAAACCACTTCACTCAACTCTCTCTGAGGCTTTGTCAGTTTCTCAGTATCCACCTTGATTATGGTAAGAAACAAAGCTTTTGTTTTGTACGGTGACCTTGGGTAACTAAGATGTATTATTATTATTAGTAGTAGTGTTATCATCATCATTTTATTTTGATATCAGTGCTTCGTGATAGCGGCGTTTCCATGACACTTTTGCGCTAAGGAAATCGGATCTCTGAAAGTTCGATATAGGTATCGTTGCCGGAGGTCGGTGTTCCCATTTATGGCTGCTTTTCAAAAAATCATAATTCTCATACCTCTCTGTAGCATCTCCTGTGAGATTTCTCTTCAAAATAACTAAAAAGAAGATCCCAACGATAAAAAAATGGATTAAAACATCTTAAGTCTTTGATGGATTATCGCAATTGCAGCTATCACTGTTGGGAAAATAGCCAGACGCAGCGAATGATCATTCAAATGATTATTCAGCGTTAAAGTCCTTATATAAGGGTAATTATTAAGTAGTGTTACAAGATAACTACGTTGACTACATTAAGTGGAATTGCCTGATAAACCACCTCCTGGAAGAAAAATAATGTTTGTTCGAATGAATTAGTACTATTTTCATGAATAATCTAAATGTAGAGGTACTTTTAGGTAGAATTAACTAATATATATATATAAAACTAATATATTTTGTATTTTGCACCTTTGACAATATATCCGTGTCTCTATTCTCTCTGTTCTTCATCCTCTCTTTCCTATCTCTCTTTTCCAGCTCTACCCAGCTGGTCTTCAGCAGGAGGGTCCCCCCTAATGATCCGGTTCCTGAACAAGCTGCCGTTGTTTATGTAATGATTGATTAGGGTTCATGTTGTGGGTCTGTGGACAGATCCTAGAGACAATTTGTTTTGTAATATACACTATATAAATAATATTGAATTGAACTGAATCAAACAAACTGAGAGACTGGAGAAAACCAAACAGCATTTCAGCAGAAACACCTCAGACCCACTTTCAAGCACGGTGGTGGAGGGTTGATGGTCTGGGACCTAGACACCTCTCAGTCATTGAGTGGACCATGAAGTCCTCTGTAGACCAGAATCTTCTAGATTCTGAGGAGTTTGAGGACCACTGTCTCAAACTGGGACATGTGACAGGAAATGATCCCAATGACAGTTTGATGAACATAAAGAAAACCTCAATGAACTGAAGCTATGTTGGATAGAAAAACGGCCAAAAAACTATGAGACACAGATGAAGTCACTGCTGCTGGAGGTGGATCTACAAGTGACTGGACTGTGGGAGTACTTAGTATTGTAAGATTATGTAACCTGTAAGATTATTGTTATGTTGTTATCTTGTTAAATAATAATGACATGATTTTTGTTTATCTAAATTTTCTAATTTTGTTGTTTTTGTTCTGAAGTTGTATTTGTCAAAACTAACATCCACTACAATCAGATCATTTTTGTAATATTTTTATACACAAAAAATTAAAACCAGATTAAAAGACAACTTCTGCACGGGACAGTAACGATCACTTACGTGCAGCTACAAACATCTCTTTTTATTTAAAAAAGGTTCTCAAGGGGGATCTACGTTCTCATTTGAGGAGGCAGATTATCAAATCACATTAAATGATCCACTGTAATCTGATCAGAACCAGGAGAAATCAATAACTGAAGTAAGTTCGCATCATCTACTGCAGGCCCCTCTCAGGTCTTTATTTCCTCTGAACCCGTTCTTCAGAACCACCACCCGAAGCACGTGACGTCTCTGACCGTCGGCAGAAACCAGAGTCCCACCTGATCTGTACTTCACAAATGCGCACAGATCTGCTGTAACCACGCCGCATCCACACCGATGCTCCAAATTCACCAGAGCCCTGCGTCATGTGCACGTGCCTGGAGCGACAGTCAAAACTACGCAGACTGGAATAAAATGACCACAACATTCACGCAGCGAGAGCAGGCTGTGTGAGGAAAAGCAGCCTTCCAGAACCAGACATACGTGTCGGTGTTCTTACCTGGCTGGGATGCGGCGCGTCTCCTCCGCTCGAGACGACGGTGATGATGGTGATGATGATGGAGGAGATGGGGCTCGATTCTATTGCACTGCTTCTGCTTCTGCTCTGCTCTGCTCTCCTTCTCTTTCTTTTTCGTCCTTTCTTACAGTCCACAATCACTCGTCCACTTGTCTTCTACGCGCCTCCAAACGTCGGGGAGACTGAATTTAAGGACAGGCCCCGCCCCTCCTCGTTTCCTCCTCCCGCTCGTCACCCCTCCCTCATTTCAATCATCTTCTGCTCTCCTCTCAGCAGTGTCAAGTCTGCGAAAATACAACTGCTTCCGATTTCAGAAATACAATACTTCTAATTCGGAAACATCCATCCATCCATCCATCCATCCATCCATCCATCCATCCATCCATCCATCCATCCATCCATCCATCCATCCATCTGTTCATTAATTCGTGATGAAAATATGGAATCATTATTTTCTTTTGTCTGTGCTCTCCTTTTTTAATCAATCTTCCATTTATTGGAAGATTGATTAAAAAAAGAACAAAAAAATCTCTAACTTTAGACTCTATAAAACAAAATTACACGCCCACTGTGATGTCACCAGTAGGTTTCTGAAGAGTCTTTTCTTTGGGCATCTGGATGATGTCATGTTGGCAGGAGGTGACTCCACTTAACTGCAGTTATGATAAAATGGGCAAATAGGTGGAATGAGCAACCTGGTTGGAACATGGTCACCTAACCTCAGCCACCCCCCAAGCTAAACTGGATGTAGAAGGTTCAGACCTGCAGTTCTTCTACTGACCACTAGGTTCTTGATCCAGACTTGCAGTTCTTCTACTGCTATTAGTTGTCATTATTTGTTAGCTGGAGAAATAGGAGTTCTATGGACTTGTACTATATCTGATAAATGGTTGGTTGGTGAACTACAGAAACCACTATATAAATGACAAATAAATCTTCTGTTTCTGGGTGGTTGAAGATGAAATACGAATGTAGGATTAGAGGAGATTCAGCAGTTGGAACTGAGTTTCCACTGGTAGAAAAAACGTTTTATCATTGATCAAACATGATTTTGAACATTAAATTACCCTGTGACAAAAGTTGGTCACTTCAGGTATTTGAAGTGATCAGTAGAACTCAATGAGCATGTTACCACAACCATGCAGCAAACCTTCAGGTTTGTACTAACCGACTGGTTTCATGAGACACAAATGTTATGTTGGGAACAAACGAGATGCCACAGCAGAGTACTGGTCCAGTTCAGCTTTACTAGGTACTGATCACGAAAAAAAAGCACAGATTGCACAAAACAACTACCAAAACCCACACTGCTGTAAAACAGCAATCGTAACACTACAGCAAATTTACCAGGGCAAATAAAGACATACACAGCAACAACATACCTTCCTCTTACCCAGAGAATATCTTGTTGCCATGGCAACATATCTTTGATGAAATCTCACAGATTGCGCTGTGAAGAATATCTATGAGGTATAGAAACTTTTGACTAAATCTGAACCAATTTTAGTCCATCTACTGGTGGTGACTAGTAAAGGCATGGAGTCCACAACTTCCTGTTGTCAGCAGGTGGCGAAAAACTGTCATTTAATAATGTCCCGTGAATATCTTCAGTTTAGGTCTCCCATCAAACATTTGAGAATTAGAAGATAAGTATGAATAAATAATTGTCAAACAAGCGTTACTGATGCTGCCTTCATAGGGACGTGGAGATAAACCACATGCTCTTATTGTGAAGGCTCAAGCATTACACATCCGGTGGCCGCCTCGTTGCCATGGCGCTCTTGACGCCGCTCCTCCGGCTGTAGGGACCGCGGAGGCGGGGCTTCAGCTCCTTTTGTTGTTCTGGATGGTGGAGCAGGAGGAGGTGGCAGCTGTTCTCCTCCACCCTCTGCTCCCTGGGGGGACAGCAGGATGGCAACACCTCCCTCACCCCCTCCACTCCCACCACCACCTCATTAAAGACGGCGGCTAATGAACTTCATCTGTCCTCCCAGTAACTGTCTGGTCATCGAACTGGCATCTAGAAAGCAGACAGGAAGTGGAATGAGCTGAGGCAGCCATGAAAACACTGGAAGTCTGATGCCAAACTACACACCTCATCCTAACACACTCACACACAGCTACACGCCTCATCCTAACACACTCACACACAACTACACGCCTCATTCTAACGCACTCACACACAACTACACGCCTCATTCTAACACACTCACACACAACTACACGCCTCATCCTAACACACTCACACACAACTACACGCCTCATTCTAACACACTCACACACAACTACACACCTCATCCTAACACACTCACACACAACTACACACCTCATCCTAACACACTCACACACAACTACACACTTCATCCTAACACACTCACACACAACTACACACCTCATTCTAACACACTCACACACAACTACACACCTCATCCTAACACACTCACACACAACTACACACCTCATCCTAACACACTCACACACAACTACACACTTCATCCTAACACACTCACACACAACTACACACCTCATCCTAACACACTCACACACAACTACACGCCTCATTCTAACACACTCACACACAACTACACGCCTCATTCTAACACACTCACACACAACTACACGCCTCATTCTAACACACTCACACACAACTACACGCCTCATTCTAACACACTCACACACAACTACACGCCTCATCCTAACACACTCACACACAGCTACACGCCTCATCCTAACACACTCACACACAGCTACACGCCTCATCCTAACACACTCACACACAACTACACGCCTCATCCTAACACACTCACACACAACTACACACTTCATCCTAACACACTCACACACAACTACACACCTCATCCTAACACACTCACACACACACAACTACACACCTCATCCTAACACACACACACACAACTACACACCTCATCCTAACACACTCACACACACACAACTACACACCTCATCCTAACACACTCACACACAGCTACACGCCTCATCCTAACACACTCACACACAACTACACACTTCATCCTAACACACTCACACACAACTACACGCCTCATCCTAACACACTCACACACAACTACACACTTCATCCTAACACACTCACACACAACTACACACCTCATCCTAACACACTCACACACAACTACACACTTCATCCTAACACACTCACACACAACTACACACCTCATCCTAACACACTCACACACAACTACACGCCTCATCCTAACACACTCACACACAACTACACGCCTCATCCTAACACACTCACACACAACTACACACTTCATCCTAACACACTCACACACAACTACACGCCTCATCCTAACACACTCACACACAACTACACACTTCATCCTAACACACTCACACACAACTACACGCCTCATCCTAACACACTCACACACAACTACACACTTCATCCTAACACACTCACACACAACTACACACCTCATCCTAACACACTCACACACAACTACACACTTCATCCTAACACACTCACACACAACTACACACCTCATCCTAACACACTCACACACAACTACACGCCTCATCCTAACACACTCACACACAACTACACGCCTCATCCTAACACACTCACACACAACTACATGCGTCACACTCACACACAACTAGTGTGTAGTGATGGACAAAATTTGGAAAAACACATTAAGACAATAACAAAGACACCTACTATCACCTCAAGAACATACCAAGGTTAAAAGATCTGATGTCTCAGCAGGACCTGTAAAAACTAGTCCTGCATTCATCTTCAGTAGACTTGATTATTGTAACAGCATCTTTACAGGTCCACCTTAAACATCTGTCAGACAACTGCAGCTCATCCAGAACTCTGCTGATCCAGACCTCACTAAGACCAAAACAGTGGACCACATCAGTCCAGCTCTGAGGTCTTCACACTGGCTGCCTGTCCGTCAGAGGACAGACTTTAAAGTTCTGATGCTGGTCTTTAAAGCTCTGAATGGTCCAGGACCAAAATACATCCGTGACCTCCTGACCCAGTAGGAATCTTGTAGACCCCTCAGGTCATCTGGATCCGGTTTTTTATCAGTTCCCAGAGTCAGAACCAGACATGGAGAAGCTTCCTTCAGCTTCCACATGCTCCACATGTCTGGAACAAGACATACTTGTACTTGTACTTGACCTGACTTTTAGCTCGATTCTGAATGTCTCCAGAGAATTAAGCAGCCTGAGATCTTGTCCGGGACTCTGATGTTATGTCTTTTTATCCATGCACCCTTTACAATAAACACAGGACAACACACCTGACCAACAACATTAAACACTTCCTGATAGGACTCAAAGCACCAGTCTGGTTGTGTAATTTCTTAATTTACCCTCAAGGTCGTTAGAGCAGAACACTGATCCAACAACTTGTCACCAATTAGACGAGTCGGGTGTCATTTAGTCAGAGCAGACGACCTGCAGGGTCAAAGCCAGGAAAACTGCTAATTAAAGTCCTGGAGCCTTAAGGAGGACTGTCGTGTGAGATCAATAAACAATAATAAACACTTTTATGCCTGTTAAATAATGAGCCTCCTGCATCTAAAGAAGGTGAAGGTCTTATTAGCAGATTTTTGTAAATGTATGTGTTCTTTTTTTTTTCTTTTTGTTCATGTGGATGGCATCTCCCACATCACCCCTCCCCCGCATCCCAAACCTCCCCCAGAGTCTCCTCCAACCTCCCCGTCGTCCTCTTCATTTTCATTTGGGCTCTTTATGCACACAAATCATCCACCAACTGTCACATGTCATCTATCCAGGGAGGTGTGTGTGTGTGTGTGTGTGTGTGTGTGTGTGTGTGTGTGTGTGTGTGTGTGTGTGTGTGTGTGTGTGTGTGTGTGTGTCTCACATTTAGTAAATTAGGTTTATAAAAACTGATGTGCGTCAGGACAAAAATGCATCCAATGGTCCTAAGAAAATGAAATTTTAACATTTATTTCTGGATGCTGCGGCTTATAGTACAAACATTTCATTTAAAAATGTGTCCTTTAATCTCTTAACTTTGAATTCTTATTGGTGACCAACTGAAGACTGAATTTTGTCTATTTGATTTGTATAATAAATGTATGTGCTAACTTTAATTCTATTTAATATGTTTGATTCATTTTTATTCAAATTTTACAAAATTAGACTGGATTTAAAGAACTGAAAAGAACCCAAGTAAAGAAATACAGTTTATAACACAGAAGATAGTGTGGTGGATTACAGTGTTGCCACAGTAACTTACTGTGTCTGAAAATGTTTGGGTAAAGCAAACCAGGATGCAATTGATTTGTTCTCATTTACATTTTTTATATTTATATTATCTGTTTTCTGGACCAACCACAGAGGCTGGTGGGTTGAAAACTGAGCTGTCGTTAAAGAAAAAACTAGATTTCAGTGTTGTAGCCAATCTATAAATGCTGCTCTCTACATTTTAATGCCTAAACGTAACCAAAAGGCAGGCAAGGCAAGGCAAGTTTATTTATATAACGCACAAAATAGTTCAAAAGCAGAAATTAAAGACAGACAGACATAAGTCAAAAACAATAAAACAAATGAGATGCAAGAATTAAAGGTTTTAGTCCATTGTGGTGGATTACTGAAATGCAACAGTAAATAAAAAGGTTTTCAACCTCGATTTTAAACAACTGAGAGTTTCAGCAGCACTGATGCATTCTGGGAGATTAGGAGCATAAAAGCTGAACGCTGCCTCACCTGTTTGGTTCTAACTCAGAAAATAGCCCTGATGACCTGAGGATTCTGATTGGTTCATAATGGACCCGGAGATCAGAGATGTATTTTGGCCCAAAACCATTCAGAGATTTATAAACCAACAGCAGGATTTTAACTTGACTGGTTCGACTTGACTGGTCATAAGGTTCGTTTCCACTAGTGGCGGTTCCGGTTGGGTTTTTTAGGGCCGGACAGTTTGCATGTGTCTTCATTACTAGAAACAGCCCTGTAAAAGTGGCGAAAAAAGTCCCAGTAGCAGGAGAGGCGCTCATGTTGGCCAACAGGAGCCTCCTGGCGGGGGCCTCAGCTGATCGGGATTTCTAAATCATGTCCAGCAGCTCATGTGAACATAAATCACGTGAACACAACTCATTTGAACCATTTGGACCAGAGACATTTTGTTGCGAATACGAGTATTGCAGAAAGTTTTGGAGCACACCGCAGATTAAAGAAAATGATTCTTTGTCTGTTAAAGCAGACAAATATGAATGTTTAATGAAATGCAAAGAAACTGTATTATATTTCATCATTTTGGTGTTACTGTGTCCAAAATGTTGATTTTTCTATGATATTTGTAAAAACCTTTGTGAGATTTTGTTGACATTTTGTCATAAACCATGATATCCTTCAAAACCTAAAAAAGCAGCAAAAGATAAGGGTTAAATATAAAATAAGGTGTAAATAAGGACAAAGGTAAGAAAATACAGGACTCACAAACTCAATATCCAGTGAAAAAGGCATGTTTTTTTGTAAAATTCAATAAATAAAAATTACATTTTTAAAGTAAACAAATCTAGGCAAAAACTAGAATATTGACAGAAGCATAGAAAATTTAATTTGACAATCAGACCACATGGAATTACATCCAAAAAACAAACTCAAGTAAAAACCACCGTAAAAATAGAAATACACTATATATATATATATATATATATATATATATATATATATATATATATATATATATATATATATATATATATATATATATATATATATTGTACAGTATATCATATTCCCAAGCTGTGAATGACGGCCAGGCCAGACCCTCTTCTCTCCTGAGGATGGCTCCATCTGTTGCTCAGAGCAGCACGATCAATACTCCTGATGGTACTGATAGCTAAAAGCCTGGAAAGAAACCTGATAGGGTCTTATTGAGCTGAGTCTGAACTGTGGGCTACCAGTCATCATGGAGGTCCACTGGATGCAGATTCAGCTGACCCTGAAAGGTCACAATGGACTTACAGTGGCATCTTATGTGATTACTCATCAGTCTGTTTGTTTTGTTCATAATCCACATGTATCCCCTCATCCTACCCGTGTTAGTGAAGCATCTGATGCCTGTTTTCCACTAAAGTGGTTCTAGTCCTGGTTCAGAGTCAGTTCTTTGCTTTTTAGCTGTCAGCCACAAACACAACAGCAGCCTAGAGTCAAGTCAGATTTTTTTCAGACAGATTTTACAAACAGCAGTATAATGGCGGGACCGTCACTATCTGGAGTTACTTTACTCCCTGAACCACTTAGCAATATGGAAGCAAAAATGCAAAAGTTCCCAAATTATCCATGCATCCATCCATTTTTACACATGTTTTAATCCTGTACAGGGTCACTTGGATTCCCAAATTAACTTAAATTAAATATCCAGCAGGGTAATATAGATATGGTCCAATCTTGATGATGCAGGAGGACAATGAGCCTAGACATGGAGATAGATCCACCACAGAACGGATTCAGAAAAACTAAACCCACCCTCCGTAGTGGTCCAGTCAGAGTCCAGACCTGAACCCTGTAGAGAAGCTGTGGAATGAGCTGCAGAGATCCTAAAGATGTGTCTGAGCTGTTCACAATCCCAACTTCAAAAAGATTTTCCCGACAATGACAGACGGTGGAGGACGCATCACAGTCTGAAACCTGAAAGCAGTTCCGGGTTAGAATTGAGCTGGAACAGAACGTTAACCTGTGCAACCACCGTCCACTGTTCTTCCATGTTCTTCTCAGGCAGAGGAGGTTTTTCCTGGAAACTCTTCCAAACAAACTGCACTGGTTCAGTCTTCTTCTGATTCTGCTGTGATGGACTTTAACGTCCACCATGCTCAGAGGGGCTGCTGATCCACGAGTGATTTCACATGCAGTCGCACCTGTGGACTCTGAGATGGCGCTCTTGTGTTTGTTTCACGGTCTGATCTTGTGGTGAATCTTCTGGAACGTCTATTCCTGGGAAGGTTGACAACTGTCTTGAATGTTTTCCGTTTGTGAATCATCTTTGCAGAGCGGTGAAGCCCTGATAATTTGGAAACAGTATTTTGCAGATGCTGACATCTTGTTGCTTATTTCCACCCTGAGAGTTCAGAGAACCTGCCAACCCACAATTTAATTTTGTCTAAATAATATAATCCACTTTGGCTTGCTGCCCTTCATTCTCTTAAGTATTTTAGCTTTTTTGGCAATGCTACACAATTAAATTAATGGGACTTTATCTTTGGCAGGACGTCTCTGCACTTTTGGACTGAGAGAGACATTTCGAAGAAGACGCTCATAGATATTTAGTTAATGCTTGTTGTTTTTAACTACTAATTATAATCTGACTTATCCTGTCATGGCTGCAGAGAATAATGAACTTAAATCTAAAACCACATATAACATCATTAGGAACTTGATTGTCTTTAAAACAGCACTTATGAACTTTTCTATGTTTTATCTCAGACGGTCCCCCTACAGCTGTGGGCATCTTGAGCCTCTCATCATGTCCTCATTTGAGTTGACTTTCTTTTCTCCTATTTTTGTGTCCTTTTTCTCTGATATCAAAGAAGACACAAAGGCATCAATGCTCATAAGAAAGCTGGAGGCATAAACCATGTTTGAAACATTTTTAGTGAACTTTAGGAGCTAAACATCTGTGTAGCCTGAAGAAAATCACTTTTCAGTGAGATAATCTGAAAAAAAGGCTTCATTTGGCTAGATAGCACAAATATTGGATTTTGGAGAAATGGAAGAAGGTCATGTGGTCTGATGAGTCCAGGTTCACCCAGAGTTCTAGAGTGATGGGCCGATTGGAGTAAGAAGAGAAGCGGATGAAGTGATGCTCCCATCATGCCTAGTGCCTGCCGTACAAGCGTGTGGGGGTGGAGTTATGATCTGGGGTTGCTGCAGTTGGTCAGGTCTAGGTTCAGTAATGTTATGAGGTCAGCTGACCTCCTAAAGATACTGAATTACCAGGTTCGTCCATCAATGGAAGTTTTCTTCCCCGATTTTATGATTATATTCCAAGATGACGATGTCAGGATTCATCTGGCTTAAGTTTTAAAAGAGTGGCTCTAATAAGCCATTATTTTCACACATGGATTGTCCTCCACGGAGTCCAGACCTGAACCCCCTTGACAATCATTAGGATGTAGCGGAGAAGATTTTGCGCAGTGGTCCAAGTCTCCCATCATCAATACAAGACCTTGAAGAAAAATTACGCAGCACTGGACAAAAATAAATGTTATGACATTGCAGAAGCGAGGCAGCGCGGTGGCTTAGTGGTCAGCACTGGTGCCTCACAGCAAGAAGGTTCCCGGTTCAATTCCCGGCCCGGTGGGTCTTTCTGTGTGGAGTTTGCATGTTCTCCCCGTGCTTGCGTGGGTTCCCTCCGGGTACTCGGGCTTCCTCCCACAGTCCAAAAACATGCAGGGTAGGTTAATTGATCTTTCTAAATTCTCCCTAGGTGTGAATGTGAGTGTGATTGGTTGTTTGTCTTGTATGTGGCCCTGGATAGACTGGCGACCTGTCCAGGGTGTACCCCTGCCTTTCGCCTGATATGCGTCGGGATAGGCTCCGACAGACCCCCGTGACCCGGAAACGGATTAAGCGGGTATAGATAATGGATGGATGGATTGCAGAAGCGTATTGAAACGATGCCACAGTGAATCCTTCCAAAATATTTGTGACTTTTTATTTTTATTAAATCTAATCTAATGTATCTAATCTAATGAAGCTCCTGAAGATGAAGACTTTATTTTTTAAATGATTAAAACAACATCTCTTTAATTCTCTTAACCCAATTGTAATCATTTCTAATCTTTTCTTAAATCAACCCCCAAAGATTAAAATGCCTTTAATTTGGAAGTTGTATTGAAAGTGTTTCAATGGGCTGAACCGTGACTAGAGTGCGTATTGATTCCGTGTATTGATTATGAGCAGAGATACAGACCTCTGCCACACCGGATCCTTGTATGAACGTCTTCGCGTGTAACATTACTCTGATCAATTTCCCTGCAAGCTTGTCACTCTAATATGTTGATTGAATTATGACAGAGATTCTGTCACATAGTGAACACATGGTGAAAGCCCCGCCTTCATCGCAGAGACCCCTCATCTCATCTCATCTCATCTCATGCAGGATGACTCTCTGGGGAATAGCTCTATTAAATCCCATTATCTTAACGAAGTGAGGCCAAGGAGCGAGGCAGTCATTTGTCAGAGTGGGGTCATTGTTGGATGAAAGAGGGATCACTTCCACAAAAACGTCTGCCATGTATCGGCTGCTTTTGGTCTCACTGTTAAAACTGGGGAAAAACAGGACTGCCAGGGAGAACCTGGAGCACCAAAAGCTCTTTTGGAAGTCCTTCAGGAAGTAGGAGCAAGCTGACGGCATCAGTCCAGCAGTCAGAGTGTTTTACATCCCTCAAGTCACAGCAGGGACGTTTCAGAAGTAGGCTTCCTGTGGCTTCCTGTGGCCACCAGAGGTCAAAAATCCCCCCTGTGGTATCTGGGGAGACAAAGTTATGCCCCCTGATCCCTGTATGTCATCTTGTCTTTTTATCCATTGTTATTATTTATTCATTTTTTTATTATTACTTGTTGTTTTTGTTACTTGTATTCACCAAACACTTTGGAAAGTACATCTGGCATATCTAATATAGAGTCACTGCATTTTATGGCAAATTAATGTAGAAAGGTGGTTAATTCCTGATGAAACATTCACAAACATGACGTGAAGCAGCAGCTCGGTGGTTCAGGTTTCTGGTGGTGAAGCTCTCATGAGGAGACATCTGGAACCAGGGGATGGTGACCTGCTGACATGTTGTGGTAGCTCCTTTCCTCCTATAGAGGAACCACTATAGAGAGTGGTTCCTCTACAGTGTTTTACATCGTCGCTATTGGCCTGGTAATACCTGTTCTTGAGTCTTTGCAGGTTTTTGATTTTTTGATTTTTTTAAAAAAGGCTCGTGGACAGCTCAGCATTCTTGTGTTTGGGATAGGGATGTGGGTCAGGATGAGGGATCTGGTCATTACGCTGCATGGCTACAGAGGCAGTGACAAAGAGCGCAGCTCAGCAAAACAATACGTTGTGGTTGCCTTAATTCAGTACTGGAGACTGACAAGAAGAAGGGAAGAGAAGGGGTGTAGGCGTGACCATTTGAGCACCATCACCAGGGAGGAGTGCAGGAGTCATCCTAACCAGATGAAGCACCTCAACTGGCTTCTCTGGATGTGGAGGAGCAGCAAATCTACTCTGATTCTCTCCTGGATGACCAAATGTCTCTACCAGGGTGTTTCTGACATACTTTTATCATGACAAAGATACCCAAATTTCTTCCTCCTCTATACACCTGTGCGTCTCAACAGCCCTGGCTCCATGACGAGGTCATCGTCTAGCACTAGATTTGCTCTCAGATGTGGGGAAGCTGATTCTGGTTTCTGCTAAGTTAAATTCGGGCTCTATGATGCCATCAGGGCCACATCATCTGCGAAGAGCAAATGAAATGCTGATGTCACCAAACCAGACTTCTGCTTCTGTCTATGAAAGTTATGAATAGAATCAGAGACAAAAGCCATCTGCAAGAAGATCCTGATTCCTTCTGTCCTTAAGGACCTCAGTTCCAGACCATCCCAACAGAGCTGTGGTTTCTCAGACTGCTGGTTTACTGGTGGTTCCTACAGCCTCCAACAGCACAATGGGAGGTGGAGCCTTCAGTTATTAGGTTCCTGGTTCTGGTGGAACCAGCTCCCAGTTAGTGTTCAGGACCCAGAAACCCTCTCTCAGGCCTGACCCGTTGATGCAACAAGTTTCATTATAATGGATCATTAACCTGTTGACCAGTGAAGAGAGAATCCAAGGACACTGCAGCTCTGAAGACTCCTGATCCAGGTCAGACTTGAGAAGACTTGAAGAGCCTGACATGGGCTCCAGCTTGTTGCTTTGTCTTTCTACGGTTGTTCAAGAAGAGCCTCCTCAGATGGGTCCTCTTTAAGAATTCATGAAGCAGCCAATATTTTCTGCCATAATCAGTCACTTGTTTGCTGTCAGGTTCGAATCATCCGGTCTTCTGCAGAGTGACAGCTCCTTACTAGCAGCTAATCCTGTTAGCATCTTTAACCCTGAGTGGAGGAAACCTCCCGGGAGACAATGAAGAGGCAGCAACGGCGTCTTTGTTCATTCCTGGTACATGTAGTAAAAGCCTCGTCTTTGAATCCCACTAATGGGAAATAAATCCATTTTTTTATCTCACAGATGGCAGTATGAAGTTCTAAAAAGCCTTCAAAGTGGTGTTTTTAAGCAAATTAAACACAAAAACAGCAGAGGATTAATAATGGCTGTGTGATGACTTCAGACAGAGATGTTTCCAATGAGAATCAATGAGTTTTAAAGTTGTGTGAGGGAGCTTTAAAAAAATGGAAAATGTGTGTCACTGAGCACAAATCAACAAATGACAGTAGCACAAAATATTGTGAGACCAGGTTGTTGTCACACACCAGAAGAGGATGGAGATGGAGGTTGTGTTTCTGCTGAAGATCAGAATGCTTGGTGGTCGTCACCAGTGGTCGGGATCAGGTCTGGATGTAGACCCTGGTGGTCGGTAGAGGAACTGCAGGTCTGGATCCAGACCCCAGTGGTCGGTATAGGAGCCACAGGTCTGGATGTAGACCCTGGTGGTGGGTAGAGGAACTGCAGGTCTGGATCCAGACCTCCGTGGTCAAACAATAGACGTCAGACCAGGGGAAAGTGCTCATAACATGAAGCATGAACTCAAGCTAAATAAAAAACAGGAATCCAAACACAAAAGAGCTTAAGTAAAACTCACATTCAAGAGCAAGACTGTTACACACCCCACCCACCCATCCCAACCTCCACCCCTCCATCCCTCCATCGAGTTGATTGGTACCGCTTGACTGGCAATGCCTCTCTGAGTAGACAGCGAGCCCAAACAGTTGGTCCCAGCTGGGAATTCTCCGGATACTGGGTCCGGAGGGAGGTGGTGAGGCTGCGAGAGAGTGGCTATAGGAGGCATGGGGGTTAAAACAACTGCATCTTTTATTAACTGGGAGAGGCTTTAAGAGATCTGCATGAATGATTCATGTTGTATGTTTTATTACAGCAGGAGTCTCTTAAGGTTTGACGACCAGAGCAGACATGAACATTTCAGACATGCTTTTACCAGGTGATGATGCTTTAAAGAAAAGAATGAAAAAGGTCTTTCTTTTAATTTTCGAGAAAAAGTTTGATCATTTTCAGTCATGTGTAAATGATTACATCTGGTCTTTGAATCTTTTAGTCTTGTGTGTGTGTGTGTGTGTGCGTGCGTGCGTGCGTGCGTGCGTGCGTGCGTGCGTGCGTGCGTGCGTGCGTGCGTGCGTGCGTGCGTGCGTGCGTGCGTGCATCATCCCACCAGAACAGCGAGAATGACATCATCCCACTAGAACAGCGAGAATGACATCATCCCACTAGAACAGCATAATATTTTAGTTATGCCTTCAGGGATAACTTTAATTTGTATCAGAACAGATTAAGTCCTTCACAGGTTTTCTGCTCTTTCTGCCAAATGAAATTAATGCCAAACTTAATTATTTAAGGTTTATTTACTTATTCATGAGAGCTGAAGAGACTCCTCTTCAAGACCTGAAGGTTCACCGACACGTCTGACAATTTTTCACAAGTTAAATTCTATTGTGTGTTGCAATCAGATGAAAATGTAGGCGTTACAACCACCACTGAAATGTGGCTGAGAACCGGAGGGCATTTAAGCAACGCTTCCAGTTGTACGCAGCAGTAATTTGTGCTGACAGAAGAGCGATCAAAGTGTCTGTTTCCCCGTGTCATAGTTGGAGGTTTACAATAACTTTTAGTTTAGAAAGGCAGCAGCAACAACAAAGTTGGGCACAACACTGAAAAGGTTTGACAGTGATTCCAAAAATTCATGTCACATTTGAAGGAAAGGTTTTGTGTGTTTACAGGAGACAACAGAGACAATTGATCAGTATGAGACAGAGCTGAGGAACAGAAATAAGAGCTGCCTGATTCACTGATAAAGCACAGACTCAGATAATCGTCCAAGAGAGAAACTACTGAGAGAGCTCATTTTGATTTGAAAGAAGGCAACTGGAATATGTAAAGCAGCCGAGACAGTCAAAACACAGGAGAAGGAACTGTTCATGAGACCCGCAAGATGGATGCAATAGAGACACACAAAGACATAGAAACGTTCCCCGGGGAAGACATGTGGTACACAGCATCCTCTGTGTAAATTCAGAAAATGACAATAACTCAGCGCACAGAAAGACAGATGTTATGCTGACAATGAAAATGAATAACAAACAATGAAGTTGGACAAAGATGTCAAACAAATGTGAGCTGTGTTCAGAGACATTAGAGCTAGAACTGCAGTACATCCAGCAAAAGTACAAGTGTCAACTCAAGTACAGATATACCTGTTAAAGAAGTGAGAGAGTACAGCGATCTGTTGCAGGGCCTTTGATGCCTTCCTGGAAAAAACACAATCAGAGTTGATAAAAATGTCACATCTGTCACCAAGTCCTTACAAAAAGTGCCTTCAGCAGTTGTGGTAAAGCAAATAGCAGAGCTGGAAGGGATGGAGAGCCTCAAGGTGAATGAGCAGACTGATCAGCCGACAGATTGGGGGACTTGACTGATCAATTAAGTCAAAAAGAGTAAAGAATGTGAAGTTCAAAGAATCTGAATTGAACAATAAAAAGAGAACATTTCAAACTTCCCTCCAAAGAAATAATGGCACAGTTTGCAAATGCAAAATACTGGAGCTCGACGCATCATCTGGATTCTGGCAACTGAGACGGCGAAGTTCAAAACGATGTACATTTAACAATCTATTTGGGAGATGTTTTTCTGATTACCATATGAACATCACTTTGGAGATGTATCACAACACTATTAACAGGAACATCCTTAAGAGGTGGACACATCCATGGATGAGATCAGTGTGTGAGGGAGGAGTGAGCTGAGCAAATGAGTGACTAAAGAAGGTTCACTATGGAGCTATCAGACCAGATCCCAGGAAAGTGTCTGCAATAGACAACATTCCTAGGCCACAATGCAGAGAGGAAAAACAGGGCTTTAACGGGTTCCTGGTACACCCAGTCCCCAACAAACCCAGTCATGGACACGTCTGACTGGATACCTCAGTCCCGAGGAGGTGCTACTGCCGTGCAGGAGAGCGTCCACAGCACCGGCATCACCGCGTGGCACGGCAGCTACTCTGCTGCAGGTGGTGAATGCTGATCAAAGGATTGACAGACATATACACTACCAGATGCAGGAAGAGGTCCACCACACCATGACAGGCCCCACCCCCACCCCCACCCCCCAACAGACTCTTTTACCCTCTCCCTTCAGGCAGGAAGCTGCGGAGCATCCAGACAAAGACCACCGGGCGCAGAAACACTTTCCAGAAGCTGTACGGTTCCGAAACTGTGAGTGCAAATTCTGTACGATCCCATGTGTAAATGAGTAATGATATGAAAATAAAACTCCTTGAATCCTTGAATCCTTGAATCCTTAAATCCTTGAATGAAAATGACAATGGTGGACAACTGCATCCTGAGCTAGAGCCTGAGATGTTGTCCAAAAGCAACCCCTCGAACAATCTTCAAGACACAGGAAGCCACCAGTGAGACTCACTGAACAGATTCAGTATAAATAGAGAAATGCATTTCAGAGTTAATTTTTTATTTTAAGGCGACAGTTAAACCAGAACTATAAGAAAGTAAAGGCTACATTTTTTCTGTTATTTAATGGAAAAATAATTAAAGGGTAGCACTTTATTTAAGATAAGGATGTGTGATGATATGAGCAGATGATAATTAGACGATAATTGGTAGTATCACTTTAAAACAGCAAGTACAGCAAATATGCACATAGTTATGACAAGGCTGTATGTACTCGAAGCTGTCCAAATTAAAATTGACATAAAAGTTCATTCTCTTCAGGAATCCAGTGTTTATTGAATCCACAATACAAAAAAGAGAATCCTCAGGCGGGGAGGTGGAGGGACTGAAGAGCATTGGGCGTGGGGGGTTCTCCTCCTGCTGATGCAGCTAATGGCTGTCTGCTGTCTCTCTCTCATCATCAGAGTCACTCTGCATCCCCCCAGGAGAGATGTGAGTTCTCAAGTGAGAAAAGAACTGAATAATGATTAAGGAAACGTGACCCTTGGCAGAACAAAACGGGACTGGCAAATCTACTCACAGGAACTGAGGAGACACAGGTGGCAACAATCAGGAGAGATGAAACAAAGGTGGCAACAATTTCAAGAAACAAAACGCAGGTGGGAACAATCAGGAGAGACGGAACACAGGTGGGAACAATCAGGAGAGACGGAACACAGGTGGGAACAATCAGGAGAGACGGAACACAGGTGGGAACAAGCATGGATGGATAACTAATGGAGTAGGAGGTGTTTTTTTAGGGGAAGCTGAGGATGTTTTATTCTGAATTCAGGTCACTGTGAACCAGTATGTCTTGAAAATGAAAATGAGAGTTTAGACAGAGGGCTGAAGAGTGATGGAGGGAACAGATGGACCACGAGCAACACAGGTTTGTTAAATATGGAGCCTTAAAGATGAAGATGGAGGCCAGAATGAAGGGAAACCTTAGGAGAAGGTGAGGTCCTGAGGGAGAGATGGATGAGCTTAGGATGATGGATGATGAAGGAGTGGAACCTTCAGCCCAGAACAAGGTGCTGATACCATGACGCATTTCTTCTCAGCAGAGGCTTTGTACATCAGGAGGTGCTAAATGAACAAGGTCCTGGTGGAGTCAAATCAGGTCACAGAAAGATGAAGTGGTTTATGTCGAGTTTCCACCGCAGTCATCACAACTACGTCTTCATCAACAGCCTGGAGGAAACTCATTAACAGCTGGAATCACACAGAACATCAAATTGAAGTGAAGTGAGAGCAGACAAGCAGACAGATTTGAAGGTGACCTCCACATCTAATACTCATAAAATGGATTTTTATAATCACTGACAAGGTTTTTAATCAATATTTTCTTTGAGTGAGATGACATAATAACTCATGTGGACAATCCTAAGTACCAGCATGAGTCAGCAGATCCATGAGGTTATATGATTGTGGAGGAATTCTGGTCCGTTCTCCTTTCCAACGTTGCTTCAGTTCATCTCTGAAGGTCCCACTACAGCATCTCAAGTGGGTTTAGGTCTGGACTTTGACCAGGTCATTCCAAAACCTGAGCCACAGACCCTCATTCAAATGAACAATGTATAATTACCAATATACCTCAAATACATGTTTTTTGTTGTTGTTGGTGTAGCTGGAGAGAACCTACACAAGCACTGGGAGAACATAGATAGTCCACACAGAACCCTGGAACCCCCTCAATTAACACTGTTTGTTTGTTAGTTGTTGGTGGGGAACCATCATAAACTCCCCTGATTCAAATTCAACCTCAGACAAACAACAACAAAGAACTTTTTTCCTTATTTGATCACATCCAAAAACTTGATTCTTCTATTTTTCATCGTTCTGATGTAGATCTGCTGCTGTGTTTGGGATCATTTCCTGTCACATGACTCAGTTTTAGCCAATCTTCATTTGTCAGACATATGTCCTCAGGTTTGTCTCTAGAAGACTCTGGTCTACAGAGGAGGTCATTGTCCACTCAATGACTGACAGGTGTCCAAGTCCCAGACCATCATCCCTCCACCCCCATACTTGACGGGGGTGGAGGTGTTTCCTCTGAAACTGCACTAGAGGTGCAGTATGGTGACCACGGCTGTCATACAGTTATGTTCAAACCTCGTTGTTCCAAACATCTTTGACGTGAATGCAGCAGCAGCAGCAGGAACCTGACAGAACTTCAAAGCAGTTTCTACATCCAGACTGCACAGGTGTAGAAAACCCCTGCAGCCACCAGGAGGTGCTCAAGGCCAGAATCAGTGTCAAGAATTAGTGGAAAAATAAAATGACCTGCCATCAACATTAAAATACTTCACAGTGAAGAACTGAAATCATGGGATAATACATGTCTTGTAATCCAAAAGGGTTTTTCAGTAGAGGAACCGAAGGTCTGAATCTGGACCCTAGTGGTCAGTAGAGGACCTGCAGGTCTGGATCCAGACCTTAGTGGTCTGTCGAGGAACCATAGGTCTGGATGCAGCCAAGGAGGAAGCTGGAAGTCTCCTCTTGATCCCTGTGGTTTTCCTCAACAATGTGAGAGACCAACATGGGAAGGATGTGAGTGGGTTCTTCAGACACCAAAAGCATGTTCAACATCTAAAATGGTTTATTGTGATGTTTAGCTTTCACTAAAATAACCACAATGTGGATTCTTGTCCATTAAAACAGCGGTGGACGTCTGAAAAAGGCATCTCTCGTCTCATGAGGCAACAACGTCAACCAAACATTTTTCAAAAATCGGAATAATGTTTTTCTCCATCTTGGTCCTCCATCAGTTGGTCTGCCAGCAGATCATGGTTTGCTAAAGTGCAGAGCGTCTCCTGGTCCACAGAGACTCCTTATTTGTGTCAGGAAACCTGATTACTGGACTGGAGCTGCGTTTTAGTTACGATTGCTTCTGTCCACCTTCTAGCAATCAATCTGTGTTAAGTGTCATGTGTTTTTCATTAGTCATGTGATGAAGAACAAGCTGTCAGACAACATGTGACATCATGAATGATCGTCCCTCATGGGGGGGTTGGGATTAGGATGCATTAGCTTAAAACACATCAAAGTCCTTCAGACTCTGTCTGTCAGACCTTCATTATTAATGCTGCTGAAGATGCGGCTCGTAGATGGCGGGAGGTGATTTCGTGGTCTGTCTGCTGATTTTACAGTTGGAGAGGTGAGGTAAGAGACTTCAGGCACTTACCTAGAAAATCAACTTAGATTTAACTTTTACTGAATGGATAATCTTTGAACACTTGAAAATTCCTTTCATATTCAGAATTCCCAAGAAGACATTTGGGATGGGCATGAATAGTCACTGCTACGGCTGCACAAGACCAGTAAAAATAACAGTTATAACAGACCAGCTGATTCAGTGGTGCGTGGATTAAAAGAGTAATTACAGGGCAGATGCGAGCATCAAATCGTGAGTTTATCGTGGTTGCACAGTCACTTAAAAAGTTGGTACCCTCTCCTTTGATGGTATATTTTGTGTAAAATCATAAACATTATTAATAACATCTGATAGTATTAGATAAATATAACCTCAAATTACAAAGACAACATTTTAAATGTGCCATTTTTCATTTTACACAAATGACACATAAAGAAAAGAAAACATTTTAGCAAAAATATGTTTATGATTCAGCATCAGTAGATGTTTCCTTCAGCAGCAGACACTCAGTGGATCAACACACACCTGGATGCTCCAGACCAGCAAACTGACAAATTAAAGACCATTTAAATATTAACTCGTTCCAAATTAGTCTAATTAATACAAATTTAAAATGTAATTGCCTAAGGAAAACTTGCATAACAATTTTTCTTGGATCCAATCCCCCATCCTGAGCAAGCACCAGGCGACTGTGGAAACAAACCCACACCTTTAACACAAGAATCCTCTGACAGAACCAGACTAAGGAAGAACCAGCATCCACCTGGACCGGTTGGAGGCTGAGAGGACAGGAAAGAGGAGAGAACACGAACAACAGATCGGGAAATTTCCCATAAACCTGACCTTCTAAACCAGCAGGGGAAACCTCACTTCCAAACTTACTTCTGAGCATGTGGCTTGCAGGCGATGACGTCATCTCATCAGAATGTCCTCAATAGTAAACCGTGTGTTTTTATCCTCAGTGGGATGCAGATGTCTGCAGGGGGGGGCGGGAACAATCCTTTCAGGGGCAGGTGGATGTTTCTTGCACTGGTATTGCCTCCTGATGACAAACGAGAGTCCGTCTTAAAGCAGTTCATATCTGGGGGAATGAAAGCAGCTCAGCACTCATCTAGGTGTGTGTTTGTGTGTTTTCAAGTCAGGTGACCTGACTGAATAACTGGAACGAAGCATCTCTCGCAATAAATCTCGAATGAACTAGCTGTCGACACCCCCACCTTCCTTAAACTATGAGTGCTGATGATCATTTACAGTTATGCATTTAATGGAATGAATCATTTGAGGGATGTTTTAGTGCTACATCATAAATCAGTTTTATCTATACAGAAAACAGGTTCTATACTTCCAAATCTTAAAGCTAAGATAAAGAAAGTCCATCTTTCAAAAGAAATGGTCCGTGCACTGACTTCATTCCATCTCGCATGAGAACTGATTTGTCCAACGTGATGACACCTCATGCCCTGCTCTCCAACAGGGTGGTGGAGGAGGGATGGAGGGTGAAGTACGTCCATCTCTGTCTATGAATTAAGCCTTTCTTGGTCATCTGAGATATACAGATGCACTTTCTGGTATGTACAGCCTGTCAGATTAAATGACTTCTGTACATGTGATGTATTATCAGGAGCTCTGATCATAGCATCCATTTAAAGACTAAGTGGTTTTGCACTTTAATTCTGTGAAGAGAAACTTAATCTGTTATATTTTAAAACAACTTGTTTTGTTTCTTTAAGATGAGAAATTCATCCCTCCCCATCCAAGGCCATCTCTACGGCTGCTTGTCTTTTATTTAGGGCACTGAGTAGATGCAGCTGTTTAGGTGGTGCTTACCTCGCTCAGCGGGTGCTCCATGTTCAGAGGCTGTCCTTTCATGCAGGAAGTCCAGGTTCACATCCCAGTCTGTAGCTCTCTTTGCTATACACACAAGAATCCAAACAAAACTCAAAATACCTCCACTCCAGGTGGAAAAATTAAAAAACCCACGGCAGGGAGACAAACAGTACAGACCAGCAGGGAGGAAGCGAAAGACAATCCACGATATACTCACAGGACTGATGAGAGACAGGTTCAAACAAGCAAGGCAGACAAAACCAAGGGAAGTTGAACTTCAACTAAACACAAGGACACAGACTTTCAAAATAAAACAGGAACTAACCAAAACCAAAACCATGAGAGACGCTCACATCAACTAAAGGTAAAATCAACTGCCTACTTATGATTGACATGTTTTCCAAAAGTTTGATGAAACCACATCTGAACAACCGTGTCCAGATGTGGTTTCATGATGCCTCGGCAGCAATAATGGCGCTTATTTTATTACACATTTATTTCCCAAAAGAGCCAATTTCTAGTAACTGATCTGAGCAACGTTATTCATACCACTCTCCAGAAGAGGAGTTGTTAAACAAATGTCCAAAAACCTCAATGAACTGAAGCAACGTTGCAAAGAAGATGGTTCCAGAATTCCTCCACAACCATGAGAGACACCAATGAAATCAGACATCAAGAAACATCTACTGAGGGTTCCTGCTGCTGAAGGAAACATCTACTGAGGGTTCCTGCTGCTGAAGGAAACATCTCAGGGTTCCTGCTGCTGAAGGAAATATCTACTGAGGGTTCCTGCTGCTGAAGGAAACATCTACTGAGGCCTCCTGCTGCTGAAGGAAACATCTACTGAGGGTTCCTGCAGCTGAAGGAAACATCTACTGAGGCCTCCTGCTGCTGAAGGAAACATCTACTGAGGGTTCATGCTGCTGAAGGAAACATCTACACATCTACTGAGGGTTCCTGCAGGTGAAGGAAACATCTACTGAGGCCTCCTGCTGCTGAAGGAAACATCTACTGAGGCCTCCTGCTGCTGAAGGAAACATCTACTGAGGGTTCCTGCAGCTGAAGGAAACATCTACTGAGGCCTCCTGCTGCTGAAGGAAACATCTACTGAGGGTTCCTGCAGCTGAAGGAAACATCTACTGAGGCCTCCTGCTGCTGAAGGAAACATCTACTGAGGGTTCCTGCAGCTGAAGGAAACATCTACTGAGGCCTCCTGCTGCTGAAGGAAACATCTACTGAGGGTTCATGCTGCTGAAGGAAACATCTACTGAGGCCTCCTGCTGCTGAAGGAAACATCTACTGAGGGTTCCTGCTGCTGAAGGAAACATCTACTGAGGGTTCCTGCAGCTGAAGGAAACATCTACTGAGGCCTCCTGCTGCTGAAGGAAACATCTACTGAGGGTTCCTGCTGCTGAAGGAAACATCTACTGAGGCCTCCTGCTGCTGAAGGAAACAGCTGAGGCTTCCTCCTGCTGAAGGAAACATCTACTGAGGGCTCCTGCTGCTGAAGGAAACATCTGAGGCTTCCTGCTGCTGAAGGAAACATCTACTGAGGGCTCCTGCTGCTGAAGGAAACATCTACTGAGGGCTCCTGCTGCTGAAGGAAACATCTGAGTGTTCCTGCTGCTGAAGGAAACATCTACTGAGGCCTCCTGCTGCTGAAGGAAACATCTACTGAGGGCTCCTGCTGCTGAAGGAAACATCTGAGGCTTCCTGCTGCTGAAGGAAACATCTACTGAGGGTTTCTGCTGCTGCTGATGTTTCTGTGTTTTTTCCATGCTTGTGTGGGTTTTCTCCAAATACTTCCTTCCACAGTCCAAAAACATGTCTGTCAGGTTAATGGTGATATTAAATTGCGAATCGGAGTATCTTTAACTGGACCTGCAGTGGACTGGTCGTCTTTCCAGGCATCTTCAGACTTTCACCAGAAAAGCCAGAGTTGGATAGACTCTAGCAGATCCACCTGACCAGAAATAAGCTGGTGCAGCTGTTGGATAAATAACAGCATAATGAAATAAAGCTATATGTTGTTATGACTTTTTATTTGTCTAATATTAAGACCTACTACTATCAAATGAGTTTAATAGCTTTTGTCTTTTCACACAGAAATTCTATACATGAGTGATTGTTAAATTAACCTACTGAACTAAAGAGAAAGCTGCAGAATTCAAATGTAAAACATAAGGCCCTAAATGTATTTTCTCAATCCGTTTTGTGAAGTTTTTTGAGGTGGAAGATGTAATAATTACCTGAGATTCCCTCTGGGTTGTCTCGGTTCATCGTGCCAGTCCCCGTATCAGGTTCCTCATGTCTTTGTTGATGTCTGTGGAGGACTGGGACATCAATATTTATCAACCGTGAGGGGGTCAAGACCTGATGGATCAGCCATTTTCAATATTCACCCTAGAAAACACTCCAGCTCTGCCACAGACACAAGCAGATTCACGGTGGGAGTGTTTGGTTCACCCGAGTCTTGGTAAAGTGAACCCAGCCATCATGCTTTAATGGTTCTGGAGTGATCCACTCACCTCCCGGTAACATAGGACAAATCAATCATCTACAGAGTTCCGGTTTGCTTATATTTACAGGAAAGAGCTGCTCTCCATGTGAAGATCTCAGAGCTTTTACGAAACAAGCCATTAAGTGTTATTAGAACATGCTGCCAGACATGCAAACAAAGGGTTAAAGAAGCAATGCCGGATTGTCAAAAACATAGATTTCTTTTTACTTCTATGCAGACAGTATGAATCCAAGCTATTTTTTCTTCATAATCATCCACTTTAACATATTAGACCTCCAACACGTTCAGAGAAGGTTGGTTACAGGGACATTTAATGCTACTGAAGGTGACTTGACCACTGTTGCCATGGCTCCAGCGCCAAAACCTCCGCATGTCAGGTTGATGTGGCTACAGCTCCTTCATATTGATGGGAAGACTGATGTCATGGCAGTAAAACTGAGTGCTGCTCAACATTTATCAGCTGCAGCTCGTGTATCTGCCTCATCTGCACTGTTGTCATGAGCTGCATGAAGGAAGTAAACAACAAGAAGCTGAGCACTGCAGAAAAGAACCTGCACTGGCATCTAGTGTTTGATGGTGAAATTACAAAGTGAAGCCAACATCTGTAGGTGGAGCCATCTGAGACATAAATGCACTGAAAACTGGGACCACAGAAGGGATTGTTTTCTGGTTCCATGTTGGTCCCGCTTGGCTCCACTTATGTGGGACCCAAATAAGAGGCCTTATGTTCAGCTGCCTTTAGCTGCCAGCTTGACCGACACCACCAGCAGCAGCTTGGCCCCGGCGCAGCCGGCAGCCAGGGACCGAAGTGGTTTTTGACCGACCGATGCTGCCCGCTGCTCTTGCCAAGTTATAGCAGCTGGACTCAGGACGATTCGCTGCATTGCGACTAGCCAACTTTGCAGATGTTGTTTCAGTAGCAACATCTGGAATGAAGATTATAGGTGCAGGTTTGATCCGGATCAGTGTAAGGTAGCATTAGTTACCCTTGTAGGCAGCAGAGGATCTGGATGTGCCCAGATTTATGCATTTTAGGTCTTCGGACTGCACCACTCTACAATATTGGACCTGCTAACACACTCCATCATCTTAACGTTCTCCTGAAACGAAGCTTTTCATTGGTTTTTAGTCCCTGAAGATCTTTGATTATTATTACGCAAGCCTTGAATAAGCTGTGTTGAAAATGTTCTTAGTGTAGTATTTATTGTTGCCTTGTTTTGTTTTATCTGTGTACAGCGCTTTAATCTTTTGTTTTAGACGTGCTGCAGAAGTAAAGTTTGACTCGTGGGGACCAAGTTAAGATGGGTGTGTTCCTGTTGACTGACAGGCTTGTTTACTCTGCTCATTTACTCATTTTTGATTAACCAGGGTTGGGTGGAGTCAGCTCCTGTTAGGACGGCGTCCCACATCAGGCCAAAACCAGAAAACCTGTGGTTGGCATCACAGAGGGTTTCTTCTACCATCTGCAGGTTTGATGAACGTCTCAGAGGAACACAGAGTCAGGAGGTAGAGAAAAGGGCATAGCTTTACTATAAAGAAGGCGTCGCTAGCAGAAGTTGCAACATCTCATACACGCATACATAGTGATTATACAGTTTCTCTTGAGTAGATGTACCTTACAAAAGCTCTTACTTTGCATGTTGAAGCAAGACTTTTAACAAGCTGCTCTGCTGCACATGTTCAAACTAAAGAGATGCAAATCTGACTGTTTGTTAGAAAAAAAAGTAATGTGACCAGTCATTTAAAAATCCAGTTGCAAATATGCTCCAGGAAAGTTCTACATTGCATCATTTTAGAAACAAAAGAGAAGCTGATGTGTGTTTTTCTGGTGAATGTTGAGCTGAGACAGTACAGAAAGTGGAAAGAGGCACTCAACCTCAAATTCACAAACACAAACTCCAGGACAAGAAAAAAAAAAATAAAGCACTAAGTGTCAGCAAATATGCATAATTTATCTTGTCTTTGTTATGTACCCAGTGTAAAGTTTCCACCTGTGATGTCTCAGGTTGTTGTCCTGTCTTCTGCCTCAGTTTCCTGCTCATTATCATCTGCTCAAACTAAGAACACAGAGCAAAACCGAGAAGTTGTCCAGGTCATTAACACCCAGAAAATTAAAAAGATTCTGCAGAAAGTCCAAGGGGAACATGAGGTTTGGGAGAGAACGTGATTAAGGGGCTTTTGGAAAAGAATGACATTTGTTTTTCTTTTCTTTTTAAAGGGGACGAAGCAACAAGCTGTCCACTAAATGATATGACATGATCTGCTTTTAGTTCTCCACCACACAGTACCAACCTGGTTCTGAATATGAGCTCCCTCAAAGAGAGGTGGTGCTCCACCTGCACCGCTTCCGCAGCCAGTCGTGTTGTTCAGCGTTAAATTGTAAATAAAAGTTAGGGTTGCCAACTTGTGTGTGTAAACAAGATGGAGCTGACCAAACTGATGCTCACGACAACATCTGGTTACAGAAAATCAAACCTGAGAGGACATGAAAGACAGAAACTGGTTTGAAGATGTTTGGTGACACTTCAGCCGATTTGGTCATCATACCATCCTGCAGGTGTAATTAGTGCAACTCTCCGATACTTAGTCTGGACAGCGTTAATCTGGATAGAGATAGTCTGGATAGTTAGTCTGGATAGAGTTAGTCTGGATAGAGATAGTGTGGATAGTTAGTCTGGATAGTCAGTCTGGATAGTGTTAGTCTCGATAGAGTTAGTCTGGATATAGTTAGTCAGGATAGTCAGTCTGGATAGTGTTAGTCTGGATAGAGTTAGTCTGGATAGAGTCAGTCTGGATAGTCAGTCTGGATAGTGTTAGTCTCGATAGAGTTAGTCTGGATATAGTTAGTCAGGATAGTCAGTCTGGATAGTGTTAGTCTGGATAGAGTTAGTCTGGATAGAGTTAGTCTGGACAGCGTTAATCTGGATAGAGTTAGTCTGGATAGAGTCAGTCTGGATAGAGACACTATCGTCCTACAATTCAGCCTTTCTTTATTATTGATCTAGAACCTTCAGTTTGGTTCTAGTGTGAGACGCCAGCATCCAGAACTTCTGTGTGATGATGTTTACTGTTTCATCATGACTGGATCTGAGATACGACCACAAAGGGAATTATCGGGACTTTACAAACGTTTTAATCTGAAACTATGAATATAAA
This sequence comes from Xenentodon cancila, assembly GCA_014839995.1. Taxonomy (NCBI): domain Eukaryota; kingdom Metazoa; phylum Chordata; class Actinopteri; order Beloniformes; family Belonidae; genus Xenentodon; species Xenentodon cancila. The sequence goes on along the minus strand of CM026203.1, from coordinate 29,326,584 downwards.
CCAATTCAAAGCAGGTTATAAGTTCAACATAGGTTACCGCGGTAATCTAGGTTTGCAGAGCCATCTCTGTATCACTGGAAATCTTGGATTCAGACTGTACATAAGTCTCTAACCTTCTTTTCTAAGTTTTTACTTGTCTGGTGGTCAGAGCTCTGACAGAGTAGTGAGACACTGACAGGAAACAGTCGTCGAATGAGGAGGAGGAACAGTCCCAAACGGGAGTCCTGCCGCTGAGGCGCTACTCGCACCAGTGCCGTCCACCTCCTCCGTCCTTCTTAAAGGACTTGCAGAAAATCCTGTTGTTCAGTCTGTTAGTATTAGTGTTTGAAATCAGAAATCTGTTTGCTTTTGCACTGAAACACCTGTCGGATGACATGAGGAGTATAAACACCATGAAACACAGTCATGCAAAAGTTAGTTCCCGCTCTTTTAATCGCAAGATTTTATGGCGGGGCTCTAAATTTTGGGCAAATTAGGCATTACGCACCTCAGATGGAAAAACAACCTGGTGACTTTCTTTAATAAAAGACAACAAAAAAATAAAAAAATCATATGGGTGATACTAAGTACCCTTTAAATGTTTCCACTGGATTTGCAGACCTAAAGAAAAACGCAGATGTTCACTAGTCTGGAGCATTCAGGTGTGTGTTAACACAATGCCAAGAGGGAAAGACATCAGTGGTCTGAAACAAGCAACTGTATCTGCACTTCAGTATGGAAAAGGTTCTAAAATTGTTTCTAAACTATCTGGAGATCAAAGCTCCACAGGTCGTGATGAAACCAAGTCCATGTCCAGAACCATGTTTGGATAAAACCCAACACAGCATTTCAGAAGAAACACCTCATATCCACTATCAAGCACGGTGGTGGAGAAATTATGGTCTGGACTTGGACACCTGACAGTCATTTAGTGGGTCATGAACTCCTCTGCAGACCGGAGACAAATGTGAGGACATCTGTCTGAAAGCTGAAAATCCACTAAAAATGGGTCATGTGACAGGAAATGATCCCAAACACAGCAGCAGATCTACATCCCAATGATGACAAATAAAAGAATCAAGGTTTTGGACTGGCCTGGTCAGATTCCAGACCTGACCCTGATTGAGATGATCTACAAACCGGTGGATCACAGAGGTACTTAGTATTACCCATATCATTATGAGGTAAACTTTAGGACATGGCTGCATAAAGCGGTACAGTGAGGAAAAGAGTACTTAAATCAAAAATCAAAAATGTAGGTGGACGTGTCGCTTCAGCAGACCTACTGCTGTCTGATTCGGGAGGAAACTTTTTTTTGAGGAGATGAAACCAACGCAGGAAAACAGAGGATGTCTGGTGAGGAGAGTAGGAGGAGGGAGGGATGGAGGAGGGATGGAGGAGCAGACAGGTGAAACATCTGGACAGGTGGGCTCAGTTTCATCTTCGGACCACAGATGTTCCTCAGAGCTACATAATAAAGCTGCGTGACAGCTAGAGAGGCGCTGCTGCGTCGGCTTTGTGGGAACAAATCTGGAACTTTCTTCTACTTATTCAGATAAAGCATCTTCTGGGGAGAAATCACATTTGACATATTTACAAGATTATAGGTTTTCTGTTTTACTCAGAACTTGTACAGAATAAATCCCAAATAATAAATAAGTAATAATATGAGTTTAGTGTGCGGTGGAGAGGTTAAATCACACAAATGTCAACGGGAACATGTCACGAGGACCTTGAGAGCAGCTGACAAACAGGAGCGTTTCGTGGATGATGGTGGGACAATTGTTGTTTCCGTGACAACACAGGAGCCACAAAAACCCCTGGAACATCGTCTGGTGTTTGACAGACAAAAAAACATTCTGAAGACATCTTATTTTGGCTGTTTCTGATATGCAACAACAAAATAAGCACAAAAAAATCAATAGTTAAAGACATATATTAATACTATCCTTGTTGTGTAATAAATGTACATATAAATTAAATATATGAAATACAAAGTGATCCTGCAGTGCAGGGTTAATGCCGTGAGAAAGCTGAAGACGCGACGAGCCCAACCAGTGCTCATGAACTTTCAGTAGAAGTTAAAGAAATAATAAATCAGCTTTTAAGACTTGAAACTGAGTCAATGTCTCTCTAAAACATCTCATACGGCTGTCAGGTCATTCTACGTGTTTTCATGCTTTAAATGCCAACGTACTCTAACATCTATTCTGTTCTGACATCTCAAACTGCAGCGAGGAATCATCTTCTGATGGTTTCACTGCGGCTCTTCGATTTCACAGAGGTGATGTGAACGCCTCTGATGACATCAGCAGTCACATGACCACAGATCGACGCTCACAGTTTGAGTAAAACTAAAGCTGTTAAAAGACTTCAGAATCACAGCTTCATGTTGCCAATCAAACAGGTGAGCTGGGAATTTCGGGACTAGATCGGAAATTTCCAGAATTCTGGTGTCAAAGTCCAGAATGTGCGACTCTTTTATAAGTCAAAAGATTTTTATATTTTAAGCAATCTCAAGCTACTGCTGGAAGAAGATTCTGTAGTTTATGTGGAACAAATAAGACATCAATGTCAAAAGGATTACAGGACTCAGATTTCCATGTTTCCCTTGAATGCAGCACGAGTCTGCTCAAAACCAGTGAATTTACGAGACTTCTTTTCACTGCTTCTTCTCTCTCGTTTCGTTCTGAGTTGTGCCAGTTTCACTCCCATGCTCCAAAACAAACAACTCTTAGCTTTTTAAAACTAAACAAACATTTTAGGACTGAAGAAACTTTTTAAAAGTGAACAAATGTTTTAAAAGTTAAATGTTTTTAAAGTGAAGCTCGGCTCGGAGCCCGACCAGGAGGTCGCCATGTTCGACATCTGCACAAGAAAACATAGACTCGAGGTAAAAGAAGAAGGCTGCCTGTTTCTAGGCAACGGGAGGAGGATGGCGGGAAATGACACGTTAAGTTGACCAATCAGATGAGACCAGAACCACATGAGACCAGAACCAGGTGAGACCGGAGATGAGCGAGTGCATAGATCTGCAGGACTGTGGACAGCATTCATGAAGGTTCAGTGGACAAGTCTTATCTTTCACTGCTTAAATATCAATATGATAAACATATCCGCCAGCATCCTGTTGAGATTAAACGCTTACAGGCTGATATGTCACAGGACACGTGCACGTGAGTGTGCTGGATGCCATCAGGGATGATGATTGTGCAGAAAAAACAAAGATCACGAAAGAGCTCGTTGATGCCTCCAAATAAGCTGCCTGAAGGCACAGCAATCTGACGGGACTGGGGGGGGCCATGGGTCAGGGTCAGGGTCAGAGTCAGGGTCAGGGTCCAAACGTCGCCTCCGGCGGGTGAGGTTGGGGTGCAGCTGAACTGTGTTCTCTGTCCAAACGTCGCCTCCAGACGGCCAGAAAAACTGAAATTAAGGGCTTGTGGTGGAATCCCACGTCAGAGGAGGAAGTTTCGGTCTTTTCTGTCTACGGTGGTTCTATATTCACGTGGTTCTTGTGTTCGGTGCTGTGGTTGGAACCAGAGGAAATAGCCATAGCGCCATAGTGATCTGCCGCTATGCTACGCCAGCGAGTAGATGGCGTTGACTGGAGAAGTGGCCTCGGAGCTCTCGTTGCCCTCTGTCTCGTCCTTGTCCTTCTTGACCGTGTACTGGCCGATGAAGGAGCCGTCTTCGTTAAACTGGCCGTCGCCACCCTCGCCGTAGTCCACCAGGCTGTCGTCGCTCTCCTTCACGTTGCCATCCAGCGAGGTCTGGCTGCCCTGGAGAGGCTTGTTGTCCTCATCGCTGCTGCATAGGGAGAGGAAGAGGAAAACTTTAGGGTTACCATGGAAACAGACTGTGGAAGGCACCGTCAGCGCTGGGAAACTAACTTAAGTCCTGCGCTTCTATTTTTACTTTATTTTATTTTTATTTATTTCCTTGCAGACAGCATTAATATAAAATAGGTATTTTGTTAATTTCAGGCCTATTCAAGGTAAGTTGATGCGGAGATTTCACGAGGATTCGTTCCAAAACCAGCATCCATGAAAGGGCAGAAGATCTCCATTTTATCAACAAATATGAGAAAACCACTGAATTGTTTAGCCAACGTCCCTAAGAGACATCCTGGAGGAGATTGGCGTTTTTCTGCTTCTAGAACATATGAAACTGTTCCAGGAACCTGGAACCTGGAATTTCAGCGTGTAAAGGACAAGGGTTCAGGTCTACGATAGACATCTGTGATCTCTGATCCCTCAGGTGACCAACCCCAACTGTCTCCTCTGGATGTGGAGGAGCAGTGACTCTACTCTGAGTGTCTCCTGAATGACTGAACTTCTCCTACCTATAAGGGAGAGTCCATCCACCCTGCAGAGGAACGCCTCTGGCTACGCCTCTGGCTACGCCTCTGGCTACGCCTGCTGGGCCTCATGGGAGGCCAGCAAGTCCCTCCCCAGGCCTGGAGCCTGTGCAGACCCTGGTAGCCCACATCCAGTTGAAGCACATTGTTGTACTTTCTTCATACACGTCTGTTTGTTCGTTCTTCATCTGCCCCGCCCCCCAGGACCAGGGTAACTTGGGAGATGTAACTGAGAGCAGTTGCCCCTGACAACATCGCTCCTGGGTCCAATCAGGGTTTACACACTTTTTCACCACAATAAGATGGAGATTAGGTTCATACAGGCTTCAGATAAACAACACCTGTGCGGAAGTTTAACAGAAGTCTCAAAGGTATTCATCTGTGTCTTAGAAGCAACTCTGTCTCCCAAAAGAAAACTCATCCTGAACCCCTCCATCTGGCCGAAGCTGCTGGAATCAACCAGTTTTTTGCATTAATTAAACTGTGATCTGAACTTCGTCCGAGACCCAACAAACAACTAACTTCAGCTGACACAGACTATTATGATCTCTGTCTTCATTGAACCCAGAACATTCTCAGCTCTGGAGGAGAAAGTAAGTGAACCCACAGATGAACTAGTTCAGCTAAACTTAACTGGAGTCTTCACCTGGAGTCCACATGATCAATGTAGTTTAGAGCTACTTTGATGAAGTCTGATGTTCCTCAGAATCATCTGCTGTGATGTGAAGCATGCCTCGCTGAAGGACATCTCTGAAGACATCTGATCCGAACAGCTGAAGGTTTGAATCACTGGACCTGCAACATCTCTGTTCATGGGTCTACTGAACACTGAACAAGCAGGAAGTCCATGAAGAACACCACAGAGGAAGATGAAGTTTACCAAAAAGCTCCTTGGTGATCCACAATTCTGCTGTGAAAATGTTTAGTGGACTGATGAAACCGAAGCTGAATTGATCAGGAAAAACACTCAGATCTAATGTTTGGAGCAGAAACAGCCCATCTGACCAACATCTAACGAGCCTTCCAGTGGTAAGCATGGTGGAGAGGGCATCATGGCCTGGGACCTGGAAGCAGTTCTGGAGAGAAGAATGGTCCAGAATTCCTCCTGAACACTAAGCAGTTCTGATCCTTAGATACTGGAAGATCTCATGGAAGTCACTGATGAAGAAGGAGCTTCAACCAGCTGGTAACTCCAAGGAGCAACATACTTTTTCCTCCAGAACGCTTAATATTCATTAAAAAGACAGAAATGATAAAATAGCGTTTTCAGCTCACAATCATTGTGTTTATTGGTCATTGTTGCTGAAGATCAGACCATAGTTCATTACAAATTAACTCATTCACTGGGGTTCACATACTTTTGTTTCCATCACAACTTTGTAAATCAGGAATTCGCTAACATTTCCTCCATAAAAACTAACTCAGAGTATTTTATAAAAGATGACATAAATACCATCATCAGTGTTGTCAGGATGACATTTGCAGACTCATGCCAGCTGACTTGTTCTATTCATCTCAGATAGCAGCAGGTTCTTCCAGCTGGTTTCTGGAAGAACGTTTACTTCATGCGCAAGAACAGCAGGGCATGAAGTTTAAGATGCAGAAGCCAGACAACATTATTGGGATGCCTTTTCTGTCCTGATGTCAGCGCCATGAGCATCAGGATCATCAGACGTCATGTTTTCAGGGGCGTGTCAGAATCGTCATGCTGCATGCGGAGAGACTTTGGAAACCTGATTCCGACAGTCTCGGAAAACATGCATCCAGGAAGACTCCAAGAGTAAAGAACCTTCAGAACGTCTAACAGGGTCAGGAGCTGGTCATGTTCCTACATGACAAACATTTTTCTAAACGTTGTAGTTTCACGTGATGCATAAGGAAGCCGTGGTTTTAAAGGGCACTTCTACAGCTGCGAGCTCACGCGTTAAACTGCGTCGGTTTTATAATCGACTCAGTTTCTGCCGACAGTGCAACAAAAACCATTTCTGTTCAGCTGTTGACACCAATGATCCTCCTTCTTGAAGAACTCCTATGAATGCGTAAGATCTATTCGAGGAAGCAGGACTCTCAGTGGAGACGAGCCACACATTTTCATCACAGGTGTGGTGCAAAACTTTGGCGACATTCCGAAGTATGGCCAAAACTCAGCAGTGAAAGGAGTGTTTCCGTGGAATCATGTGCTCCAACAAAGATGAGGGAATGAACATCCAGGGCTTCTTTTATTTTGGCCAGAATCATTTGAACTTGAATAAGATGTAGACGTCCGTTTACACATGGAGCATCGTCTAAGGGGGTTCATGGAGGAGGAGGCTGGGAACGTCGGGGCGGCTGGTAGCACATCATGAACAGAGGAGTCACTTCCAAACAAAAGCACATGTGACTTCTCAATGTCATGTGACCTGTTGATGCAAAGAAGCAGTTTCCATTCCAGCTCTTGAAGAATTCCTTTGTTTTGCCACCTTTTGCAAATGTGAAATTATTTTTTTGATTATTGTTAGTTTAGTGCAACTTAAAGAGTAAAAAAAAAAAAAACCATGCACGCTATGTCAGGTGTCACTTCATCAGTCTTCATCAGTCAGTTTCAACATTCTTGTAGAGCAGGATGGAGCCACAATTTCTATGTCCACCAGAAACATTCCACCCACTCACCCACCCTTTCACTCATTCATCCATCCACCTCACCACCCACCCATCTTTCTACTCACCCACCCATTCATCCATCTATCAATCACCCATCCATCCATTCACTCACCTACCCATCCATCCATCCATCCATCCATCCATCCATTCATCCATCCATCCATCCACCCATCATCCATTGATCCATCCTCCCATCATCCACTCATCCATCGAGTCACCCATCCATCGATCCATCGATCCATTGATCCATCCATCCATCCATCCATCCATCCATCCATCCATCCATCCATCCATAATGCATCACAAAAATGTGGAAACTCAAGGAGGCTGCTTCCTTTGTTTAGTTTTATTTTGAAAGATTTTTTGTCTCGTGTTTCATTTCCTCTGTCAGTCTCCTTTGTTTGAACTGTCCACTCTTGTGTCTGGTCAGCTTCAGCGTACGGGAGGGCTAGAGCATGACAGAGTAAAGCAAGCTAAGATTAAAAACTCGTGTCTACTCACAGGGTGGTGATCAGACTGCAAACAGTAACCATGGTAACCGTAGCAGCAGCCACTTTCAGTTCTGTTTCTGTCTTTCAAAGTTCACTGACACTTAAAGAATCCAGCTTTAGACAGTTGTTAAATGTTTGCCAGCTGACCAGCAAAGCAGGCCGACGGTCCTCTGTGGACCCCCCCATCGTCCCCACCACCCCCCAGGCAAACATGTGCTGGACATGCATGGGCTGTGCCGACGCCAAAGTACCTGTTCTGGTTTTCGTTCCTGTCGGGGACAGATGAGCCATTTCAGCATTTGGGAGAAAAAAGCATGACAAGTGAGGAGAGGTGGGGGCAGTGAGGGGGCAGGGCCACACTGTAAATGCTGGTAGGTCCGGACATGCACAAAAACACGCACGCAGCTGAGTAGAGGTGAGGGATGACGTCTGGGCTGAACTTTACCGCAGAGCTGAGATTGTTAGACGTACTGATTAAATTAAATAGAAAAACAGAATTTCTCTCAAGAGTTGCCAGATCCAGACTCAGATCCAGATCCAGACTCAGGTGAGAACACAAGCTGATCACTCACACAGAAGCATCTATGGATTAAAACTCTGTCAATCAAAAACAGCAACTGTGAAGTTTGTGCGGACTCATTTTAAAAAGTTATTCTGACACATAACGACATGAAGCAACAAGTATAATGGCTTTCTGTATTAACGCTGAGGCATTCAGAGGGCTCCATGCTCTTCAGCTGATCCTCCAGACGAAGGTCAGTAACTGCTGAGCTGTGATCAGTTAATAGGTACATGATTAAGACCTTCTGCAGCTTAATTAGAGGATTTAGACATCAGATTAAGAAAGCAGGTTAAATTAAGCTTGTGTTTAATCAAAAAGGGAGAAACCAGCAGCCACAGAGATCAGGAAGACCTGGAAGGAGGAGAAGACACGTCACCCGCTGTACTCATGTTACACAAACACTCTTCTTCACATGTGGCATGGATGATCTTGTCAGGTTCCAGACTAAAAGCATCATGTCACTGCAGTGAAACTTCTTTGCACTTGGACGTTCTTTCAGTCACGTCACTGCAGTCACATGACGATTTCAGTCTGGAACCTGACAAGAACATTACCACAATACACATGCAGTGTGGCTCCAACACTGTTTCTAAAAAAGCTGTAAAATGTGAGTAAAAACAGAATAGTAAAAGTTGAACACTAAACCCGAACACTACAACTTGGCGGCAGCAACAAGTGTTTAAAATTGCATCGGGGGATGTTTTCCTCTCTGCGTCATCTCCACTTCTTCTAACATCAGCAGGGTGTTGCTACACAACTCCATATCATCAGATGTGTGCAGGCAAGAGTCTGTCTGGACTTACTGATAATCAAAGGATCCATCCTGGTCTTTCTGATCCACCGGGTCCAGGGGGAGGTCTTTTTTATCTCGCACTAACAACAGGACACAAGGAAGATGTTAAACACTATTGAGCGCTCTGCAGATGTTATATTGTTATGTGACGCACAGCTGTCCAAACAGAAGCACAATCATGGTTCTGGTGATTTTCAGAGTCAACTGTAACACCATTTACTCATTTTACTCATTCCAAAGACTACATCAGTGTTGTATCTCCAGTGCAGTCTGTTGTCCAGGTGAACATCAAGGTACTTATAGTCCTCCACCACCTCCACTTCTTCTCCCATGATGTAAAAACTATTCCACTTCATCCTGGTTCTCCCAAAATCCACAACCATCTCCTTTGTGTTGTTCATATTCAAGATGAGATGATTGGTTCCACACCATGCCACAAAACGGTCCACCAGTTCTCTGTACTCAGTGTGTTGTCCACCACTGATACACCCCACAACTGCAGAGTAATCCGAGTATTTCTGCAGATGACAGGACTCCGACTTGTACTGGAATTCTGATGTAAAGCCTCTGTGTTGTAAAGGTCCATATGTGTGTTCTCCAACGTTAAAAGGTACAACATTCTTAAAGTTTCATATATCCAGTTTTTAGGCCAGCTACAGCTAGACAACTGTCTAACTTTTAAGAGTTGCACAATTGATTACTCAGAAAGTAGTTTCAAAGAGCAGCTATACCAGGGCCAACAAAAACCACCTGAAAGGTGTCATTTTTACCAGCTATACAGGTGACCTGTAGTTGTTTTCATGATCTACAGGTGTTTAGGTGGCCTACAGGTGTTCAGGTGACGTGCAGGGGTTCAGGTGACCTGTAGTTGTTTTGGTGACCTACAGGTGTTCAGGTGATCTACAGGTGTCCAGGTGACCTACAGGTGTTTAGGTGACCTACAGGTGTTCAGGTGACCTACAGGTGTTTAGGTGACCTACAGGTGTTCAGGTGACCTACAGGTGTCCAGGTGACCTACAGATGTTCAGGTGATCTACAGTCATTGGGGTGACCTGTAGTTGTTTTCATGATCTACAGGTGTTCAGGTGGCCTACAGGTGTTCAGGTGGCCTACAGGTGTTCAGGTGGCCTACAGGTGTTCAGGTGACCTGCAGGTCTCCAGGTGACCTACAGGTGTTCAGGTGATCTACAGTCATTGGGGTGACCTGTAGTTGTTTTCATGATCTACAGGTGCTCAGGTGGCCTACAGGTGTTCAGGTGGCCTACAGGTGTTCAGGTGACCTGCAGGGGTTCAGGTGACCTGTAGTTGTTTTGGTGACCTACAGGTGTTCAGGTGATCTACAGTCATTGGGGTGACCCGTAGTTGTTTTGGTGACCTACAGGTGTTCAGGTGATCTACAGGTGTCCAGGTGACCTACAGGTGTTTAGGTGACCTACAGGTGTTCAGGTGACCTACAGGTGTCCAGGTGACCTACAGATGTTCAGGTTATCTACAGTCATTGGGGTGACCTGTAGTTGTTTTGGTGGTCTACAGGTGTTCAGGTGATCTACAGGTGTTTAGGTGACCTACAGGTGTTCAGGTGACCTACAGGTGTTTAGGTGACCTACAGGTGTTTAGGTGACCTACGGGTGTCCAGGTGACCTACAGATGTTCAGGTGATCTACAGTCATTGGGGTGACCTACAGATGTTCAGGTGACCTACAGTCATTGGGGTGACCTACAGGTGTTCAGGTGACCTACAGGTGTCCAGGTGACCTACAGATGTTCAGGTGACCTAAAGTCATTGGGGTGACCTACAGTCATTGGGGTGACCTACAGGTGTTCAGGTGACCTACAGTCATTGGGGTGACCTACAGGTGTTTAGGTGACCTACAGTCATTGGGGTGACCTACAGGTGTCCAGGTGACCTACAGGTGTTCAGGTGACCTACAGGTGTCCAGGTGACCTACAGATGTTCAGGTGACCTACAGTCATTGGGGTGACCTACAGTCATTGGGGTGACCTACAGGTGTTCAGGTGACCTACAGTCATTGGGGTGACCTACAGGTGTTCAGGTGACCTACAGTCATTGGGGTGACCTACAGGTGTTCAGGTGACCTGTGCACCTTTTCAAGCCTATCTTTGTTAGTTGCAGGTTTGTAACATTGAATTTGAAGATGTCAGTGCTTCTGTCAGTACTGAAAACAGGTTTAACTCCCAGTAAACACACATGAACAGAGCGTTAATAGAGTTTTCTGTCAGTTTTGCTGATGTTAGATCTGATTAGTTCAGGGAATTTGTGCATCACACTTCAGCACCTACCTAGACATTTTCTGAACGCGGTCACCAAAGCACCACCTAGACATCACAGAAACTGTAAAACATTACCAAACGTCTGTACTCACTCTCTCTAAACCATCACATTGTAGATCACTGTCATGTTGGTCACAAGAAAAATGTTGCATTTGTTATGATTTTTAAAAAAGTCTATAAATATTTCATCTGTATCTTTATTTGATATAAATGTAACTAGTAATTCCTTTCAACTAGAACAGTTTTGCATTTGTTTGCATCAGTGACCTCTTCAGGATGTTCTAGCGCCTCGTGGAACACATGCTGAGCTGTGGGTGTGTGTACAAGGACGTATCTCAGGAACGGTGAGTGAATCAAGGCTTCTGGTCAAGAACAAACGTCGGCTGCATGGACGCATCATTTCATGACATGACAAGTCATTTTCACTGATGATTTGCTGTTTATTGATTCTGTTTTAGTCGTTTTTGCAGCATATATCAAATTTTCAGGTGGAAGCCACTTCAAACTTCCCAACAACTGCTTATAACTACAGAAAATGTATTACGACATGGTAAAAAGTGTAAAAATAATTTCCTTTCAGAATATGTACACTTTTACTTTGGGTCCTTGTGTATTGTATTTTCTTATGAAATGCTGTTTTTTTCCTTCAAAATCATGTTTCAATACTTGAAAGTACAGAAATCCCTGGTTTTGTTTCTTTAAAAAAAATCTATATTTTGAAAAACTGGTGAATATTACTGGAATTTGTGTTAAAAGAAAACTAGGTTTACCTGGGTATTTTCCCCCACGACTCCTCTTGATGAAGCAGACAATGAGGAGGATGAGGATGATGAGGGCGACTGCGCACATTAGTCCGATGAACCATCCCTGAGTCGCAATGTCCACCTGGTCTATGTAGGCTGGACACACACACACACACACACACACACACACACACACACACACACACACACACACACACACACACACACACACACACACACACACACACACACACACACACACACACACACTGAAATCAGTGTTTTGTTTTGTTTTTTCCAAGTAATTTAAAGATTAGATTTGAGATAAAGAGAGAGAGAGTTGAAAAGATAACATCACAAACGGTGTAAAATGTGACTGAAGTTGGACATCACCAAGAAGATTCCCACGTTTACGATGTTTTAGCGTTTTACTTCAAGCGTCTTTATCGACTTTCATTCAACATCCTGCCAACGCTTCAAAACGCAGCGACTGGAACAACTTACCTGTTCACAGGTATGAAAGACACAAGCGGGATCGAAAGATCACCACGCAGAGCAGAGATAATGGGCGCACATGTGTCACGTGTGTCTGTTCAGGTTCCATCTGAAAAACCTTTCAGAAGCAGGTAATAAGTGGACAACGTGCTGGTACAGACGGCTGGACGGTTTGCCTTTTACTTTTGTATAATGTCAAGATGACGCCGCGGATGGGAGCCGCGGTACCTTTCTCTCTGGTACCTTTCCTGTTTTGTTCTTTTGTTTTATCTCCTACTGACCCTCTCGGGTTACTTTCAACAGTAAACAAATCTTAAATCTCAGACAGACCTCCCCTGGAACATTTTGTCTGGTTTTCATGGATCCAGAAAGTATTTCTGGGATTTTGGTCGGAGACGCCAGCGACGGGAGCGCAGGAGCGCTCTTCAAGATGAGGCAGATGACGCTCTCCACTCCCGTCTATACACCTGGCAAACGCACGTCTCGCCCTGCGTTTCACTGAACCCTTGCCCAGCAAGGCCCCGATCCGGCCGCAACACGGAGCTCTCAGGGAAAGCAACGGGAGGAGGAATCTGCTTTTATTATAAATTAAGTTGTTTGGGGAGAGTTTGGGGTTCTCTGGCAGAGGAATAGATTACTTCATTTCCTGCATTTCTACATACATTTGGACTATAGTGAGACAAAATCAACAAAATAAGGAGGTGACGTGCTTTGACAGCAGCGGTCTCCAGGTTGTGGAACACGTTGCCTCTGACTCCCCCCCCGACCGTGTCCCCTGTCTTCCTGGGGGTCTGCACTGACCAGTTGCCATCCATCTTCACCAGGATCTTCAACTGTTCTCTGGAGTTGTGTGAAGTCCCCTCCTGCTTCAAATGCTCCACCATGGTAGCAGTTTCCAAGAAGCTCTGATTCACAGGACTAAATGACCTGTTGCTTTGATGTCTTTAGACATGAAGTCATGAACCACCTGAAGGATATTACAGACTCCCTGATGGACCTCCTGCAGTTTACCTTCTGGGCAAACAGCTTAGTGGATGATACAGTTAATGTGGGCTTACACTACATCCTGCAGCATCTGAACTCTCAAGGGACACAACTCAACACATCGTCTCTGAAATTCTCCATCAAAAGCTCACCCAACTCATTGTACCGCCTCCTCAAGTAGATCAACAGCATTCTGACTGTTAGGAGGCACAACATCTGGACCATCAGTACTGGTGGCCCCCAGGGATGTGTTGTCTACCCACTGCTCTTCTCCTTCTACACCAATGACTGCTTCTCAGGAGACCTTTCTGTGAAACTCCTAAAGTATGCAAATGACATCACGGCAATTGGACTGATACGGTGATGAGTCTGCATACCTACAGGAAGTGGAACAGATGGTCCAGTGGTGCAGTCAGAACCACCTAGAGCTGAACCAGATCAACACTGTGGAGATGATAGTGGACTTTAGAAAGAAAACTCCATCACTCCCTCCCCTTATCATCTTATTTAACACACTGTTACTGTGGACACCTTCAGGTTTCTGTGATCTGCAATTTCTCAGGATATGAAGTGGACCCCCCCACACAGACGCTGTCCATCAATAAAAAGGCACAACTGACAGTAAGGTCTGCAGGAGAGATGGTCAGAGCTGCAATTTGCTCCATCCAGGACCTGTACCTGTCCAGTGTCAGGAAACGGGCAAGGAACATTTTTGCAGACCCCTCACAACCTGAACTCAAGCTTTCAAACTTCTCCCAACTGGTAGGAGCTGCAGAGGTTTTCACAGAAGCCACAATCACAGAGACAGACTCAGACCTCAGACTTCTCCGCTCACCTTTCAAGTGAGTTAGTTATGAAGGTGACTTCCTTCCTACTTAAAAGTGGCACTGAAACTTCCTTCACAGCATTTATGTGAGCTACCTGGAGTTTCAACATATCATGATCTCTGCACAGAGGATCACGGACACACGTTTCCTGTCATTAGTGGCAGCTCCACTGTCCTGAAGTCACAAGAATGTCAGAAACAGACAGCAGATATCTGGACACTGAGTGAAACACACCTGCTCGACAGGCACTTACCTTTGCAAGGTCGAAAAAAGCAACCATGTGCAAACTGAATAAAGAGACAAACCTTCTACAGGTTTCTGAAGAGTCGCTGCCATCTCAGCAGAAGCTCCAACCAACTTAGTTAAAACCAAAATGTCTAAATGGGTGGAAGTCTGGCCGCTGGTTGGAACCCGAACCACCTTCACGTAGTTAGCACGAGCTAAATGTGGCTTCGCTCATGCCAACCTAGTATATCGAATGACGTCACCTCACATTCCTTCTGGTCGAATCTGTCCAACCATCCTCATTCAGATGTTTCTACACATTTATGACAGCCAGGGCCGAGCTGTCGTGGCCAGTCACGTCACACACAGAAGGTTTCAAGCGCGAAGGTGGTTCACCGGCTGGGACGGTGAAGCACCTCCACCCCCTGCTGAAGGCCGTCCTTCCAGGCCAATCCAGACCTGCCAGCGCGCTCTATTAGAACAACTAATGCTGAATGCTAATTGATGATGTCTGGAATTAATCAATAATCTTAACTAACATGCTTGTAAGTATGCTCCTAAATTTGGGGTTTAGATGATTTTACTGGAAGAGTTGTGTAAAAGTTCATCCCTGGACAGTTGTGATAATGTCGTATCTAGTTGGTGCTGGTCTAAATTTCATTTCCTTCATTTCATTTCAAGCCTAATGACAATAAAGATCCTTGACTTGACTAGGTGTCAGTTTAGGACACTACCTGCCACCAGAGACGGACATCACCCAGAGCAGTCCACCTGGCTGGAACCCCTCTTCCACCTGGGCAGCCGTGGTCTCACCTGTTTTGGTAGTAAAGATGATTGTTGGGCTGCTGACGCTGTTCAGCTCATGGGAGTAAACTCTCAGGTGATACGTTGCCCCAGCGATCAGATCCTTCACCATAGTGGGGGCCTGTTTCACCGTGATGACCTTCACTGGATTGTCACCTTGGGAACACAAGAAAGGGGCTGGTCACACACCAGGGGTGTGGCCATCCTTTCACAGTAGTGTCTCATGATGTCATGTTGTCATGACAGCGGCATTACTGACATCAGGTGAGACTAATAACTTCTGCCATCTAAGGGCTGGTGTCCTCGTAGCAGAAAAGCACATGCAGGATGAAGTTGGACATGTGACATGGATGAGCTCCAGCTCTTTGATGAACCCCTGGAATGAACTGGCTTTAATTCTCTCTAAAATGTGATCTGATCTTCATCTGAGACCCAACAGAGCTACTTCAATGAAGTCTGAATCATCTGCTGGAGCATGCCTCGCTGAAGGACATCTCTGAAAACATCTGATCAGGAGCTGATTATCTGCAGAAGAAAGGAAACCCACAAGGAACAGCTGATGGTTTGAATCACTGGACCTGGAACATCTCTGTTCATGAGTCTACCATGCAGAAGTCACTGAACAAGCAGGAAGTCCATGAAGAACACCACAAAGGAAGATTATGTTTACCAAAGAGCTCCTTGGTGAACATGTTTAGTGGACTGATGAAACTGAACCTGAATTGATCAGGAAGAAAACTCAGATCTAATGTTTGGAGCAGATACAGGCATTCTGACCAACATCTAACAATCCTCCCAGTGGTGAAGCACAGTGGAGGGAGCATCATGGTCCCTCCACAGGACTCCTTCCAATCGTGATGGAGAAAATAAACTCATTGTTTCCCTGAATCTCATCCAGGATCATGTTAGGGTTTCTGTCCACCATTTAAAGCTCAGTAGAAGAAGAGTGAAGCAGCAGGACACTGAGCCTAAACATGGAATTAGATCCACCATGGAATGAATTCAGAAAAACGAAATCCACCTTCTGGATTAGTCCAGTCCAGACCTGATCCAGAACAGAGATACTGTGGAATGAGTTCCAGAGAGCCGTTCACATCAGACATCCTAAAAATATGTCTGAGCTGTTCACAACACCAACATCAAAATAGCTTCCCAAAAGTGAAAAACGGTGGAGTCATCACAGTCTGGGACTTGGAAGCAGCTCTGGAAAGAAGAATGGTCCAAATTCCTGCTGAACGTTGAGCAGCTCTGATCCAGAGAAACTGGAAGATCTTGTTGAAGATGAAGAACTGAAGGAGCTTCAACCAGCTAGTTAGGTTAGTATGTTTTCAGCTCCAGCATGTTGTGGTTGTCTGTTACTGGGCTTGAAGATCAGATCACATTTTATGGCAAATTATTGTAGAAAACCAGTTAATTCAAGCGGTTCATTTTCTTTTTTTCTTTCCACTTTCTGAAGATCAATCCTTCATCTAAATCCAGCAGAGAGCCCATGAAGTCCAGGGTGCATCATGGCTTTCAGAGCTGAAAAATCCACGTGGTTCTGCAGCAACATGAAGGTGGGATGTTTCACACCAACATCTCCACCACATCCAAGCAGGAAACAGCAGCAGCAACACAAGCAGCATCTTTCTGGTGGAAAGACGACTCCGTTAGGACACGGCCGAACAGTCAGCGTGACTCTGACGCGGCAGTGATGAGGGAGGGGCAGCATGAGCTGGTGACATCATGCAC
Organism: Xenentodon cancila; assembly: GCA_014839995.1. Classification (NCBI taxonomy): domain Eukaryota; kingdom Metazoa; phylum Chordata; class Actinopteri; order Beloniformes; family Belonidae; genus Xenentodon; species Xenentodon cancila. Next base: position 29,309,661 of record CM026203.1, on the reverse strand, counting down.
CGTGTTGGTCTCAGATCATCTTCAAAGCAGGTAAATGAAACTGGAAGCTGGATGCGCACATGCACGTCTTTCAGTGGAGTTAACCAATGAAATCAGCCAGCTTGGATTTCAGCTTCAGTCTGAACATGCAAACATCTCGTCGGACTGCGGACCACATCTCCACCATGACCCTGCACCCACCACATGCTGCACAGCGTTTCTCCTTCCACAGGGACTCAGAGCCAGGAGTTTAAAAGCAAATAGTTTTGTGTTTTTCAGTAAGCGCCTGGTTCTAACTTGAAGTGTGTAAATGCTGCGACTACTTACTATTTCCCATTGACATTATTTATTTTCTTCCTTTAGACAGATTTTTACTTCATTAATTCATCTCCTATCTTTCCAAACAAACATCTTCCTGAGTCTCTGTCAGAGGGAGAATGAAGGAGGGAGGAGATGAGCAACACAAGCTCTTCCTTCAGGTTAAAGCTTTCACACCTCGGAGAGCAGGTGGGAGCGGGGCGGGCCAGTAAATCAGTCTCATCATCCCTCTCTCATCATTCTCTCACTTCCTCTATCAGTTTATGCTTTGACATCGTGTATGATTAAAACCACTGCTTATAAAAATTACATCAGGCAGACAGCACTGACGGTCCTGGAAGTCCAGGAGGCCCTGGAAGACCTTGAAGTCCAGGAGGCCCTGGAAGGGTGGGATGACGTCTTTATGGAAACGTGGAACTCAAAAACATGAAGAGCCAATCCAGAGCAGAGCAAGCAGCGATGGAGGTGAAACATCCAGACAGCAAGCAACAGAGCAGCTGGTCCATGTGGAGCCTGTCAGAGCCGAACCGGGTCAGCCATCTGAGCTGAACGGGATCAGACTATTAGAGCCGGACCAGATCAGCCCATTAGAGCTAAGGTGGGTCAGTCAATTAGAGCTAAACCAGATCAGGCTATGGGAGCTGGACCAGATCAGCCCTTCACAGCCAAAGTGGATCAACCCATAAGAGCAGAACCGAATCAGGCTCACATAGTCAGATCAGGTCAGGCCTTCAGAGCTGAACCAGATCAGTCCGGGAGCAGGTGCAAACAGGAAGACTGATGATGTCATTTACAGAGAGAAGGAGGATGACAGACACACAGACTGAGCTTCTGCTTCTTCACCTGTGTTCAAGGGAACTTATCTCCACATCCATACAGAAATGGCCTGGATGAGTTAGAACCTGGCACCAACCGGAACCTGAGCTAAAAGCCTTGGTTCCATTGCTGCAGGTCTAAAATGACAATATCATGTCAGAACCTTTGATTTGATCATCACTTCCTCCATCCTCCATCACCTCCTCCGCTCTAAAACTCACCAGTCTGGCTGTTTTACTCTTGAACAGTTACGCTCAGATGCAGCTCTAGCTTTCAGAGGGTTCGAGTGCATCAGTGGATCAGTGGGCTTCGTCTGGTTTCTTACTGTCCAGTGTCAGCTCGAGCACAAATTCGCTGCTGTCGGCTGGAAAGTTGTGTCTCCAGCTGACGTTAGCGTAGTCACTGTGAGAGTCCACCGTCAGATTCCAGATCTCCAGCCCAGGCGCCGCTACACAAGGTGGGGGTGGAGTCAGAGAGGGGACAGTTACAAAAACCACACAACAGGTAGGATTATAGAGCGATCCATGCTGCGAGCGTTTACGTCTGAGCTAGAGCAGCCTTACTAAAGAAAGTCAGGTGCAAACATTAGCACCACTCTTTTAATCCTTTTGGTCAGTGTGAACAATTTCTAAAACAATCAACTCAACTTACTGGGTTTTACAACCCCAACTCCCAAAAAGTTGGAATGCCGTGTTAAATGTCAAAAAAGGAGCAATGATTTCTAAATCTCATGAAGCCACTTTTTTAATAATAATAAACCTTCAACATGATGTTGAAACTGAGACATTTTGTAATTTCATTGAACTTATTATCTCAGTTATCTTCATTCCCACCATATAGATTGCATAATATAATTCAGTTCAGTTAAAGTTCAGCACTAAAGCATGACAAATCTTCAGGAACATGGAAGCACCACTGAGATTCACAAAACTTCATCTGAACAAACCAGCAGACTTGGAACAATGTCCTCTGGACAGATGACACCAAAGTGGAGATGTTTAGTCCTAATGTCCAGATCCATGTTTGGAGAAAACCAAACAGCATTTCAGCAGCAACACCTCAAACCCACTGTCAAGCACGGTGGTGGAGGGATGATGTCTGCACCTGGACACTTGTCATCAAGGACAAATGGGTCAAACTGAGCCGGGTGACAGGAAATGATCCCAAACACAGCAGCAGATCTACGCCAGAATGATGAAAAATAAAAGAATCAAGGTTTTGGACTGACCTAGTTAAAGTCCAGACCTGAACCTGGTTTAGATGCTGTGGTGGGACCTTTAGAGAGCTGTGTAGAAGTGAACATTCAAAAACCTCAATGAACTGAAGCAACGTTGGAAAGAAGAATAGACCAAAATTCCTTCAGAACCTTGATAGACACTGATGAAGTCAGACAGGAAACATCTACTGGGACTTCCTGCTGCTGAAGGTGGATCTAGAAGACGCTGAGTAATGGGGATACTTAGTATTGCCCCACTTTATTGTCAAAATCATGTTTTTTGGCTTCATTTGGGTTAAATATAAAATGGGAATAAAAGTTCTATATTGCTGATTTGAGGTTGTATTTTTATATATACATATTTTTTTTTTCCAACAACCAGTATGATTACATTGTTCTTTGTATTATTGAAGATAAAGAGCAACAACATAGGTTTAAAAGAGGGGGCTCTAACTTTAGTGCTTCACTGTAGGTGCTGAACTTAATCAGCTGTCCCAGGAAGTCTCTAGGATGGATGTATGGGAGGCTTTCTCCAGGAACTACAAACTGCTCTTCATAAATACACCCAGACTCCCTGACCAACACAACAGCTTCAGGCTGTATCCTGACAATCTGCAGTAATCCCTGATGTTCATGCAGCAGGTCCAGCACAGATAGTCAGGACGCAGCCTTCACGTTTCCTGTTTCATCAGGAGGAGATGGTAACCACATTTCAAGTCCAAGAACTATAACAACCAGACTGTACCCCACACATTTGAATCAGAGCGCCTGATGGTGACCAGCACAGGAAGTGTTGTGGTGGTGGCCTCAGTGGTGGTGCTGGTCGTAGTGGATGTCGTAGTTGTAGGAGCGGTGGTAGTTGAGGTAGTAGTTGTTGTAGGAGCGATGGTAGTTGAGGTACTAGTTGTTGTAGGAGCGATGGTAGTGGGAGGAAGAGGAACAAGAGGAGGAGGAGTAGGGGTGAAAGCAGAAGACACGGAAGCCTCTGTAAGATCAACTACAGGAAGGAGGAATGAGAGAGGAGAAGGTTAAAGACAGAAGGAACATGAAACAGTCACTCAGAATGCACCACCTCATCTCTGGTGATACAAACCATCAGCCCTGAACTTCTTCATCAGTCCTGAACTTCATCATCATTTTTGAACTTCATCATCAGTCCTAAACTTCATCATCAGTCCTAAACTTCATCATATGTCCTAAACTTCATCATCAGTCCTAAACGTCATCATCAGTCCTAAACTTCATCATCAGACCTGAACTTCATCATCAGACCTGAACTTCCTCATCAGTCCTGAACTTCATCATCAGACCTGAACTTCATCATCAGTCCTAAACTTCATCATCAGTCCTAAACGTCATCATCAGTCCTAAACGTCATCATCAGTCCTGAACTTCATCATCAGTCCTAAACTTCATCATCAGACCTGAACTTCATCATCAGTCCTGAACTTCATCATCAGTCCTAAACTTCATCATCAGTCCTAAACGTCATCATCATTCCTGAATTTCATCATCAGTCCTGAACTTCATCATCTGCACTGAACATCATCATCAGTCCTGAACTTCATCATCAGTCCTGAACTTCATCATCAGTCCTGAACATCATCATCAGTCCTGAACATCATCATCAGTCCTGAACATCATCATCATTCCTGAACTTCATCATCAGACCTGAACTTCATCATCAGTCCTAAACTTCATCATCAGTCCTGAACTTCATCATCAGTCCTAAACTTCATCATCAGTCCTGAACTTCATCATCAGTCCTGAACTTCATCATCAGTCCTGAACTTCATCATCAGTCCTGAACTTCATCATCAGTCCTGAACATCATCATCAGTCCTGAACATCATCATCAGTCCTGAACATCATCATCAGTCCTGAACTTCATCAAATGTCCTAAACTTCATCATCAGTCCTGAACTTCATCATCAGTCCTGAACTTCATCATCAGTCCTAAACTTCATCATCAGTCCTAAACTTCATCATCAGTCCTGAACTTCATCATCAGACCTGAACTTCATCATCAGTCCTGAACTTCATCATCAGTCCTAAACTTCATCATCATTTTTGAACTTCATCATCAGTCCTAAACTTCATCATCAGTCCTGAACTTCATCATCTGCACTGAACATCATCATCAGTCCTGAACTTCATCATCAGTCCTAAACATCATCATGAGTCCTGAACATCATCATCAGTCCTGAACATCATCATCATTCCTGAACTTCATCATCAGACCTGAACTTCATCATCAGACCTGAACTTCATCATCAGTCCTAAACTTCATCATCAGTCCTGAACTTCATCATCAGTCCTAAACTTCATCATCAGACCTGAACTTCATCATCAGACCTGAACTTCATCATCAGTCCTGAACTTCATCATCAGTCCTAAACTTCATCATCAGTCCTAAACTTCATCATCAGTCCTGAACTTCATCATCAGACCTGAACTTCATCATCAGTCCTTAACTTCATCATCAGTCCTAAACTTCATCATCATTTTTGAACTTCATCATCAGTCCTAAACTTCATCATCAGTCCTGAACTTCATCATCTGCACTGAACATCATCATCAGTCCTGAACTTCATCATCAGTCCTAAACTTCATCATCAGTCCTGAACATCATCATCAGTCCTGAACTTCATCATCAGTCCTAAACTTCATCATCAGTCCTGAACTTCATCATCAGTCCTGAACTTCATCATCAGTCCTGAACTTCATCAAATGTCCTAAACTTCATCATCAGTCCTGAACTTCATCATAAGACCTGAACTTCCTCATCAGTCCTGAACTTCATCATCAGACCTGAACTTCATCATCAGTCCTGAACTTCATCATCAGTCCTAAACTTCATCATATGTCCTAAACTTCATCATCAGTCCTAAACGTCATCATCAGTCCTAAACTTCATCATCAGTCCTGAACTTCATCATCAGTCCTAAACTTCATCATATGTCCTAAACTTCATCATCAGTCCTAAACGTCATCATCAGTCCTAAACTTCATCATATGTCCTAAACTTCATCATCAGTCCTAAACGTCATCATCAGTCCTAAACTTCATCATCAGTCCTGAACTTCATCATCAGACCTGAACTTCATCATCAGTCCTGAACTTCATCATCAGTCCTAAACTTCATCATCAGTCCTGAACTTCATCATCAGACCTGAACTTCATCATCAGTCCTGAACTTCATCATCAGTCCTAAACTTCATCATCAGTCCTGAACTTCATCATCAGTCCTAAACTTCATCATCAGTCCTAAACTTCATCATCATTCCTGAACTTCATCATCAGTCCTGAACATCATCATCTGCACTGAACATCATCATCAGTCCTGAACTTCATCATCAGTCCTGAACTTCATCATCAGTCCTGAACATCATCATCAGTCCTGAACATCATCATCATTCCTGAACTTCATCATCAGACCTGAACTTCATCATCAGTCTTAAACTTCATCATCAGTCCTGAACTTCATCATCAGTCCTAAACTTCATCATCAGTCCTGAACTTCATCATCAGTCCTGAACTTCATCAAATGTCATAAACTTCATCATCAGTCCTGAACTTCATCATCAGTCCTGAACTTCATCATCAGTCCTGAACATCATCATCAGTCCTGAACATCATCATCAGTCCTGAACATCATCATCAGTCCTGAACTTCATCATCAGTCCTAAACTTCATCATCATTTTTGAACTTCATCATCAGTCCTGAACTTCATCATCAGTCCTGAACTTCATCATCTGCACTGAACATCATCATCAGTCCTGAACTTCATCATCAGTCCTAAACTTCATCATCAGTCCTGAACTTCACCATCAGTCCTGAACATCATCATCAGTCTTGAACTTCATCATCAGTCCTGAACTTCATCATCAGTCCTGAACTTCATCAAATGTCCTAAACTTCATCATCAGTCCTGAGCTTCATCATCAGACCTGAACTTCCTCATCAGTCCTGAACTTCATCATCAGACCTGAACTTCATCATCAGTCCTGAACTTCATCATCAGACCTGAACTTCATCATCAGTCCTGAACTTCATCATCAGTCCTAAACGTCATCATATGTCCTAAACGTCATCATCAGTCCTAAACGTCATCATCAGTCCTAAACTTCATCATCAGTCCTAAACGTCATCATCAGTCCTAAACTTCATCATATGTCCTAAACTTCATCATCAGTCCTAAACGTCATCATCAGTCCTAAACTTCATCATCAGACCTGAACTTCATCATCAGACCTGAACTTCCTCATCAGTCCTGAACTTCATCATCAGACCTGAACTTCATCATCAGTCCTGAACTTCATCATCAGTCCTAAACTTCATCATCAGTCCTGAACTTAATCATCAGACCTGAACTTCATCATCAGTCCTGAACTTCATCATCAGTCCTAAACTTCATCATCAGTCCTAAACTTCATCATCAGTCCTAAACTTCATCATCATTCCTGAACTTCATCATCAGTCCTGAACTTCATCATCTGCACTGAACATCATCATCAGTCCTGAACTTCATCATCAGTCCTGAACTTCATCATCAGTCCTGAACATCATCATCAGTCCTGAACATCATCATCATTCCTGAACTTCATCATCAGACCTGAACTTCATCATCAGTCTTAAACTTCATCATCAGTCCTGAACTTCATCATCAGTCCTAAACTTCATCATCAGTCCTGAACTTCATCATCAGTCCTGAACTTCATCAAATGTCCTAAACTTCATCATCAGTCCTGAACTTCATCATCAGTCCTGAACTTCATCATCAGTCCTGAACTTCATCATCAGTCCTGAACATCATCATCAGTCCTGAACATCATCATCAGTCCTGAACATCATCATCAGTCCTAAACTTCATCATCATTTTTGAACTTCATCATCAGTCCTAAACTTCATCATCATTTTTGAACTTCATCATCAGTCCTAAACTTCATCATCAGTCCTAAACTTCATCATCAGTCCTGAACATCATCATCAGTCCTGAACATCATCATCATTCCTGAACTTCATCATGAGTCCTGAACATCATCATCAGTCCTGAACATCATCATCATTCCTGAACTTCATCATCAGACCTGAACTTCATCATCAGACCTGAACTTCATCATCAGTCCTAAACTTCATCATCAGTCCTGAACTTCATCATCAGTCCTAAACTTCATCATCAGACCTGAACTTCATCATCAGTCCTAAACTTCATCATCATTTTTGAACTTCATCATCAGTCCTAAACTTCATCATCAGTCCTGAACTTCATCATCTGCACTGAACATCATCATCAGTCCTGAACTTCATCATCAGTCCTAAACTTCATCATCAGTCCTGAACATCATCATCAGTCCTGAACTTCATCATCAGTCCTAAACTTCATCATCAGTCCTGAACTTCATCATCAGTCCTGAACTTCATCATCAGTCCTTAACTTCATCAAATGTCCTAAACTTCATCATCAGTCCTGAACTTCATCATCAGACCTGAACTTCCTCATCAGTCCTGAACTTCATCATCAGACCTGAACTTCATCATCAGTCCTGAACTTCATCATCAGTCCTAAACTTCATCATATGTCCTAAACTTCATCATCAGTCCTAAACGTCATCATCAGTCCTAAACTTCATCATATGTCCTAAACTTCATCATCAGTCCTAAACGTCATCATCAGTCCTAAACTTCATCATCAGACCTGAACTTCATCATCAGACCTGAACTTCCTCATCAGTCCTGAACTTCATCATCAGACCTGAACTTCATCATCAGTCCTGAACTTCATCATCAGTCCTAAACTTCATCATCAGTCCTGAACTTCATCATCAGACCTGAACTTCATCATCAGTCCTGAACTTCATCATCAGTCCTAAACTTCATCATCAGTCCTGAACTTCATCATCAGTCCTAAACTTCATCATCAGTCCTAAACTTCATCATCATTCCTGAACTTCATCATCAGTCCTGAACATCATCATCTGCACTGAACATCATCATCAGTCCTGAACTTCATCATCAGTCCTGAACTTCATCATCAGTCCTGAACATCATCATCAGTCCTGAACATCATCATCAGTCCTGAACATCATCATCATTCCTGAACTTCATCATCAGACCTGAACTTCATCATCAGTCTTAAACTTCATCATCAGTCCTGAACTTCATCATCAGTCCTAAACTTCATCATCAGTCCTGAACTTCATCATCAGTCCTGAACTTCATCAAATGTCCTAAACTTCATCATCAGTCCTGAACTTCATCATCAGTCCTGAACTTCATCATCAGTCTTGAACATCATCATCAGTCCTGAACATCATCATCAGTCCTGAACATCATCATCAGTCCTGAACTTCATCATCAGTCCTAAACTTCATCATCATTTTTGAACTTCATCATCAGTCCTGAACTTCATCATCAGTCCTGAACTTCATCATCTGCACTGAACATCATCATCAGTCCTGAACTTCATCATCAGTCCTAAACTTCATCATCAGTCCTGAACTTCACCATCAGTCCTGAACATCATCATCAGTCTTGAACTTCATCATCAGTCCTGAACTTCATCATCAGTCCTGAACTTCATCAAATGTCCTAAACTTCATCATCAGTCCTGAGCTTCATCATCAGACCTGAACTTCCTCATCAGTCCTGAACTTCATCATCAGACCTGAACTTCATCATCAGTCCTGAACTTCATCATCAGACCTGAACTTCATCATCAGTCCTGAACTTCATCATCAGTCCTAAACTTCATCATATGTCCTAAACGTCATCATCAGTCCTAAACGTCATCATCAGTCCTAAACTTCATCATCAGTCCTAAACGTCATCATCAGTCCTAAACTTCATCATCAGACCTGAACTTCATCATCAGACCTGAACTTCCTCATCAGTCCTGAACTTCATCATCAGACCTGAACTTCATCATCAGTCCTGAACTTCATCATCAGTCCTAAACTTCATCATCAGTCCTGAACTTCATCATCAGACCTGAACTTCATCATCAGTCCTGAACTTCATCATCAGTCCTAAACTTCATCATCATTCCTGAACTTCATCATCAGTCCTAAACTTCATCATCAGTCCTAAACTTCATCATCATTCCTGAACTTCATCATCAGTCCTGAACTTCATCATCTGCACTGAACATCATCATCAGTCCTGAACTTCATCATCAGTCCTGAACTTCATCATCAGTCCTGAACATCATCATCAGTCCTGAACATCATCATCAGTCCTGAACATCATCATCATTCCTGAACTTCATCATCAGACCTGAACTTCATCATCAGTCTTAAACTTCATCATCAGTCCTGAACTTCATCATCAGTCCTAAACTTCATCATCAGTCCTGAACTTCATCATCAGTCCTGAACTTCATCAAATGTCCTAAACTTCATCATCAGTCCTAACTTCATCATCAGTCCTGAACTTCATCATCAGTCCTGAACTTCATCATCAGTCCTGAACATACTCATCAGTCCTGAACATCATCATCAGTCCTAAACTTCATCATCATTTTTGAACTTCATCATCAGTCCTACACTTCATCATCATTTTTGAACTTCATCATCAGTCCTAAACTTCATCATCAGTCCTAAACTTCATCATCAGTCCTGAACTTCATCATCAGTCCTGAACTTCATCATCAGTCCTAAACTTCATCATCATTTTTGAACTTCATCATCAGTCCTAAACTTCATCATCAGTCCTGAACTTCATCATCTGCACTGAACATCATCATCAGTCCTGAACTTCATCATCAGTCCTAAACTTCATCATCAGTCCTGAACTTCACCATCAGTCCTGAACATCATCATCAGTCTTGAACTTCATCATCAGTCCTGAACTTCATCATCAGTCCTGAACTTCATCAAATGTCCTAAACTTCATCATCAGTCCTGAGCTTCATCATCAGACCTGAACTTCCTCATCAGTCCTGAACTTCATCATCAGACCTGAACTTCATCATCAGTCCTGAACTTCATCATCAGACCTGAACTTCATCATCAGTCCTGAACTTCATCATCAGTCCTAAACTTCATCATATGTCCTAAACTTCATCATCAGTCTTGAACTTCATCATCAGTCCTGAACTTCATCATCAGTCCTGAACTTCATCAAATGTCCTAAACTTCATCATCAGTCCTGAGCTTCATCATCAGACCTGAACTTCCTCATCAGTCCTGAACTTCATCATCAGACCTGAACTTCATCATCAGTCCTGAACTTCATCATCAGACCTGAACTTCATCATCAGTCCTGAACTTCATCATCAGTCCTAAACTTCATCATATGTCCTAAACGTCATCATCAGTCCTAAACGTCATCATCAGTCCTAAACTTCATCATCAGTCCTAAACGTCATCATCAGTCCTAAACTTCATCATATGTCCTAAACTTCATCATCAGTCCTAAACGTCATCATCAGTCCTAAACTTCATCATCAGACCTGAACTTCATCATCAGACCTGAACTTCCTCATCAGTCCTGAACTTCATCATCAGACCTGAACTTCATCATCAGTCCTGAACTTCATCATCAGTCCTAAACTTCATCATCAGTCCTGAACTTCATCATCAGACCTGAACTTCATCATCAGTCCTGAACTTCATCATCAGTCCTAAACTTCATCATCAGTCCTGAACTTCATCATCAGTCCTAAACTTCATCATCAGTCCTAAACTTCATCATCATTCCTGAACTTCATCATCAGTCCTGAACTTCATCATCAGTCCTAAACTTCATCATCATTTTTGAACTTCATCATCAGTCCTAAACTTCATCATCAGTCCTGAACTTCATCATCTGCACTGAACATCATCATCAGTCCTGAACTTCATCATCAGTCCTAAACTTCATCATCAGTCCTGAACTTCACCATCAGTCCTGAACATCATCATCAGTCTTGAACTTCATCATCAGTCCTGAACTTCATCATCAGTCCTGAACTTCATCAAATGTCCTAAACTTCATCATCAGTCCTGAGCTTCATCATCAGACCTGAACTTCCTCATCAGTCCTGAACTTCATCATCAGACCTGAACTTCATCATCAGTCCTGAACTTCATCATCAGACCTGAACTTCATCATCAGTCCTGAACTTCATCATCAGTCCTAAACTTCATCATATGTCCTAAACTTCATCATCAGTCCTAAACGTCATCATCAGTCCTAAACTTCATCATCAGTCCTAAACTTCATCATCAGTCCTAAACGTCATCATCAGTCCTGAACTTCATCATCAGACCTGAACTTCATCATCAGACCTGAACTTCCTCATCAGTCCTGAACTTCATCATCAGACCTGAACTTCATCATCAGTCCTGAACTTCATCATCAGTCCTAAACTTCATCATCAGACCTGAACTTCATCATCAGTCCTGAACTTCATCATCAGTCCTAAACTTCATCATCAGTCCTAAACTTCATCATCAGTCCTAAACTTCATCATCTGCACTGAACATCATCATCAGTCCTGAACTTCATCATCAGTCCTGAACTTCATCATCATTCCTGAACTTCATCATCAGTCCTGAACTTCATCAAATGTCCTAAACTTCATCATCAGTCCTGAACTTCATCATCAGTCCTGAACTTCATCATCAGTCCTAAACTTCATCATCATTTTTGAACTTCATCATCAGTCCTAAACTTCATCATCAGTCCTGAACTTCATCATCTGCACTGAACTTCATCATCAGTCCTGAACTTCATCATCAGTCCTAAACTTCATCATCAGTCCTGAACTTCACCATCAGTCCTGAACATCATCATCAGTCCTGAACATCATCATCATTCCAGAACTTCATCATCAGACCTGAACTTCATCATCAGACCTGAACTTCATCATCAGTCCTAAACTTCATCATCAGTCCTGAACTTCATCATCAGTCCTAAACTTCATCATCAGTCCTGAACTTCATCATCAGTCCTGAACTTTATCATCAGTCCTAAACTTCATCATCAGTCCTGAACTTCATCATCAGTCCTGAACTTTATCATCAGTCCTGAACTTCATCATCAGTCCTGAACTTCATCATCAGACCTGAACTTCATCATCAGACCTGAACATCATCATCAGTCCTGAACTTCATCAAATGTCCTAAACTTCATCATCAGTCCTGAACTTCATCATCAGTCCTGAACTTTATCATCAGTCCTGAACTTCATCATCAGTCCTGAACTTCATCATCAGACCTGAACTTCATCATCAGACCTGAACTTCATCATCAGTCCTAAACTTCATCATCAGTCCTGAACTTCATCATCAGTCCTGAACTTCATCATCAGTCCTGAACTTCATCATCAGTCCTAAACTTCATCATCAGACCTGAACTTCATCATCAGACCTGAACTTCATCATCAGACCTGAACTTCATCATCAGTCCTGAACTTCATCATCAGTCCTAAACTTCATCATCAGTCCTGAACTTCATCATCAGTCCTGAACTTCATCAAATGTCCTAAACTTCATCATCAGTCCTGAACTTCATCATCAGTCCTGAACTTTATCATCAGTCCTGAACTTCATCATCAGTCCTGAACTTCATCATCAGACCTGAACTTCATCATCAGACCTGAACTTCATCATCAGTCCTGAACTTCATCATCAGACCTGAACTTCATCATCAGACCTGAACTTCATCATCAGTCCTAAACTTCATCATCAGTCCTGAACTTCATCATCAGTCCTAAACTTCATCAAATGTCCTAAACTTCATCATCAGTCCTGAACTTCATCATCAGTCCTGAACTTTATCATCAGTCCTAAACTTCATCATCAGTCCTGAACTTCATCATCAGTCCTGAACTTTATCATCAGTCCTGAACTTCATCATCAGTCCTGAACTTCATCATCAGACCTGAACTTCATCATCAGACCTGAACTTCATCATCAGTCCTGAACTTCATCAAATGTCCTAAACTTCATCATCAGTCCTGAACTTCATCATCAGTCCTGAACTTTATCATCAGTCCTGAACTTCATCATCAGTCCTGAACTTCATCATCAGACCTGAACTTCATAATCAGACCTGAACTTCATCATCAGTCCTGAACTTCATCATCAGTCCTGAACTTCATCATCAGTCCTGAACTTCATCATCAGTCCTGAACTTCATCATCAGTCCTAAACTTCATCATCAGACCTGAACTTCATCATCAGTCCTAAACTTCATCATCAGTCCTAAACTTCATCATCAGTCCTGAACTTCATCATCAGTCCTAAACCTCATCATCAGACCTGAACTTCATCATCAGTCCTAAACTTCATCATCAGTCCTGAACTTCATCATCAGTCCTGAACTTCATCATCAGTCCTGAACTTCATCATCAGTCCTGAGCTTCACTTCCATAAAGTGGACAAACACTGACATTAAAGAAACCGAGTAGTTCTGAGCAGATAAAGGTGGCACAATATGGAATACGTATGTCACAGAAATGTGTTATTTAAATTTTCTTTGACATTTATTCATTAAATACAACATATTTCATGCCATTTCTAATCACCTTCATTTTATTTGCTTATATATATATACATTTTTGCATTTAAGACCTGCAACAATTCCTTTTAGAGAGCAGAATATCAGGAAACTATTCCATGAATCTGGAGGACTTTCAACAGGACAGCCGTGATTACTGATCCCTCAAACGACACCTCCAGCTGTCATTCAGCAACAGCTGGCAGAACCACTGAAAGAGGTTACCATGGAAACCTCCGTCAACACTTAGTACAGAGCAACGCTTACAAATGACACCAAACTTCAGCGTGGAAAACATTGCAATCCTGATTTCAACCTTATCCAGGGGAGATGTCTGTACAGTTTTCATATACATGTATGTTATACCATCAGTTTATGTGCAGTTGACTCTCATTTATGTTCCTGACCTATTCCAGATGTTTTGTGAGTCCAGACTCTGTGATGGTCTGGACTATCAAAGCTCAGTTCCTCTTCTGTCATTTCAGCATTAATGCAGAAATGTAGTACTCTGATGTTTTGAAGCAACATCTGCTGCCTTCAGGACCACATCTGTTCCAGGAACATCCACGCAGTTTTCAACTAGACCATTAAAAGCACATTCTGGGGAAGAAGAGGGTACGATACTGGACTGGTCTGATGCAGTCCTGACCTGCAACCAGTAGAAGATTATGGAGGATTGAGAAACCAAGTATGAGAGACACTGTTGAGGACCTGCAGACGTGTTTGTTTCAAGAACATAATAAGCGTTACAGAGTGGTATCAAAGCTGTACTGTCCCATCGTTTCCTGGAATGTGCTGCAGGTCTAAAATACAACATTTTAAATGTATCATCAAATAAAGTGATGGTGAGAAAAACATAAAATACATCTGAGTCTTACTGTCTGCAGAGAAAAAGAAGTAAATTTAAGAGTTGCCGTCTTGTTTTGTATTTTCCTGCTGACAGTAACAAACTCCGACAGACCAACGCACTGAAGTTTAAACATATCGGACACGTCCGCTACTTCATGACAAATTCACAAAGCAGAAATTTACAAACTAAAACTCTGAATGCTGCGTCCTCGTTGGATCTTATGCCTTTAGAAATCTCTCCCTTGTTCAAAGAAAATGCAGAAGTAATTATATTTCTCATATTACGTTTATTCTTCCAGAGAAGCCAGCATCACAGCTGTTTATACTGTTCTTGCGACAGCACAGACAGGCCGCACGTTGCCACCACGTTTCATCACGACAGTGTTCATGTCACACAGACAGGTGAGAATGCTGTTTCCATGACTGCCAGGAAAGCTACTCTGCAGCTTCTGGTTCCAGACCAATTCATTTGTGAGTTACAGAGAATTTTGAGGAGCCAAGCCATGAGCCTGGCACGGACTTGGATTATTTTGTCCCACTTCCAACTTTTCCACTTTTGTGACTCTGTCGCTCCCTTCTGGGGCAAACTGGTCATGTCATGTTTCACAGCAGCTCATCTTCTTATATTCACTTTTACTGTACCTTCAAGTTGAATCACCTCCACCCAGAGATCCAGGTACGGAGACTCTCCCCAAAAGTCACCCCAAACCCCGCCCCAGCAGCTCCAGACCTCAGCAGACATGCTCATATCAGCAGCCAGCATGCCATAAATCCACAAAATAACTGAAATGTGCACATTGAGAGCCGTTAAAGCAGAGGGGGGAAGTCGGTACATACAAAAGCTTCAAGCTGCCGCAACCGCAATCTCAGGGCCGTTTCTCGCTACATGGGGTCGGTACAATGGCATTGGGCCACCATCACCACCAGGGGGCCACCCAGCTAAAAGGAAAGTCCTAACGTCCACATTTTAAGGGAAATGACCTGATTTTATCTGTATCCACATATGTAGGAACATGAAGTTCACTGTGAAGCCTCAGATACACAAAGTGTGAGTTATCATCAAAATCTGTGACTCGTTAAACTCGGATTTCAATCATTTAATAATTTTCAAATTATTACGTTTTTTAACTTACATTTACAACTTTTCTACAAAGTTCATAACGTGAGAATTTCTAAAATGGGTCTGTGAATATCAACTTTAGATCCACAAATACAGTGTCTTTTCTTCAAGTGCAACAGATTAAAGCACCACAGATCATCTAAAGAATTTCAAGCCCCACATCACCCTCGTCTTTGACAGAATAAGGGCCCCTAAAAATAGAATCTTGTCCCCAAAAAGCCAAAAACGGTCCTGTGTGATCTGCTGGTGAACAGAAGTGAGAGGTGTAGAAGGAAGGACGGTGGGAAGGTTTGAGTTAGTGAACGAGTGATGGAGGTATTTCCAGTCCTGGCATTGTGACACCGGGATATGCTTCTCCTCCCAAAGCCAGGAAAGCATCATCAAGAGGTCAGCTGGTCACCACAAGACTGACTGGTGAGTAACTAGTGACTAACAAACTGGTGATTATCTGGTGACTAACTTCTTACTGACTGCTGAGTAACAGATGATTAACTGGCGACTGACAGATAATTAAGTCAGGCTGAAGGTGCGTCATCAGGAATTGTCTCAGAAGCGACTTTAAAGCTCAGCAGAAGTTCGACCAGCTGGTGAGAAGAACATGAAGCTGAGAGTGAAGTTTCCGTCATGCTTGTGACGTGAAGGGCTCAGCAGACACGACTCAGTCCCTGAGAGTACACAGCAGCTGCAGCATCTCTGCACTCGCAGAGAAGAGGCTGATAAACAGAAAAAAGGCAGACTGGTCTCATCTGAACCCAAATGAAATGTAGACCATCCATTAGGACCATGCATGTCATGAGTCCACTGACAGAACCAGTTCACCCCCATGTGTCACAGTTCTGAGAGAAGACCTGCCAGTCCTCTGAGGAGGTTATCAAACATCTTTTCAGCTTTGGTCTGGATCAAGAACACCTGAGACACTGAGGCTGCTTTCAGACCACGTGACTTTCAGCCCACGCAGATCGCTGCGGCGGCGTTCACTCTGACTAACGGGACGGGGGCTGCACACTCAGCAACTCCGCAACAAGAACTGGCCTCCAACGAAACACATGCAGGGACGGAGGCATGTGCACAACCAGGAGCTGATTATTTACAGAAGGTCCGAGGGAAGAATCAGGCCTTTTCTGTTGTCATCCCACCCCCCACCCCTTTCCTGCGCCACCGTTCGACTTCGCCACAGTGACACTGCCTCGTGACTAGCCCTCTCATTGGTACATCAAATCAAACACGATATTTGGCATGATAGATGACCATCGGCAAAGGCTAGGGACGTATCGGCAAGCGTCAGTGGTACATGATGATCTTGTGGTGATGACTGGTTCACACATAGCCGAGTGCAGACACGATTAACGGCCGCTCAACAACAGTTCCTAATCAGGTTTCAAATGTCCTCATATGGACGTTGCTTAAGGTTACGTTTGGTTCGATTACTGCAGAATCTGGTGTGGTTGCCTCATGCTGATGGTTCACTTTAAGCAGGTGTGAATGCTGCCATCTACACACTGCTGAGCATTTCCACCCACCTATCATTCATCCACCCATCCATCATTTAGCTGTCCATCCATACATCACTGTCCTCTTGCCCACTTCAAGTAGTGAGGGCAGCAGTCTTATTAGAGAGGTCCAGACCTGCCTCTCCCTCCACCTCCTCCAGGTCTTTCAGGAGGACACCAAGGTGTTTCCAGACCAGTTGAGACGTGACATCTCTCCGGTGTGTCATGGGCCTGCTACAGAGCCTCCTCCTGATTGGACTTCCCTAAAACACCGCCCAGGGAGGCGTCCAGGAGACATCTTCACCAAATGAACTACCTCACCGCTGGATGTGGAGGAGCAGTGACTCTTCTCCGAGTCCATACTCGTGTCGTCCGGGGTGAGTACCCCTGACCAGGGACAGGCAGGACTAAGATCAAGAGCTTAATGCCCCTCACACAGAACTAGGGTTACTAGGGCCACACCATGAACCCTGGAGGTTGGCCACCTTTGGGAAAGCTGGTTTGGACAGAGGATCTGGTTGGACCTGCTGCTGGCAGACCGAGTGGTCGATGAGTCTGGGCGTGACAGTAGCTTCTGCTGAGGAACTGTAACTTTTATCTACTACTTCTGGAAAGGTTTTAGCTTTGAAAAGTGAATCTTGGCTCTAGGTTTTGTGGATGGTTGGTTGCACTTATAACCAGGCTCTGCACCTCCTCACGGCTCGTTCTCACACATCTTAAACCTGTACGTTACTTATCTAATTGTCAAAGTGTGATTGGTGGGTTCCCACCAGACTCAGGTTTGTTTTGAGAAGACTGAAGGGTGTAGGTGTGAAAGCAGCCAAAGTCCAACGAGTGAATGAATGAGTGATAAACTGAGTGAACGAGTGAAAAATCCTCCCTTCCACCACACCAACTTCTGGCAGCAGAACAGGGATGATCTCAGTGATCGCTTTTATGGAGGGACATGAAGGTGGACTGTACTGCTGTTGGTGGACGGATGGGCAGATAAGGAGGACGGAAGTTCTCGTTACCTAGACCTGTAGCATCAGTAAAGTTCTCTGTTAATGAAAAGGAGAGAGAAGAACTGTAAGAGACAGACAACAAGAACGAGTGGGACATTCAACACCAAACGTCTGCTGGTGGTTTAAGGAGCTCCGCTCAGAGGTTTTCACCGGAACTGCTGCAGCTGCACATTTTTATCTTTCTGGTTTATTTTTGTGTCCATCTCATATTGATTTTATTGTATTAAACTACAATCTTTGTTGGATGCTGTGTAGCACAAGGGGAATTATTAGCGGACGCACGTAACCACTTAAGAAAACAGCAGCAAGAAGACGAGAAATTCATATCAGACGTGTTGATGCTGAGTGGTTTTTGTTTCAGAAGTCTTTCTGTTCACCTTCGTGCATTCCCTTCATACATTTGCAGTCAGCGAGGTGAATCAGAATACTGTTTAATCCTGGTTGATACTGTTTAATATTAATCCCACGGAGACACTGTTTAGGGTGGTGTGAATGATGTTGCACACCGAGGTCGGGGTTGGGGGGGCTGCCAACATTGACATGTGAGATCTCTCTCAGCAGGCAGCACAGCCCAAGTACAGCCAGCAGTGCAATGTCCAGGTGTCCAGGCCAGACTCTTCCTTTAGTCGTGATATGGCTGGGATTGCACCATCCATAACCAGAACAACCCCCCCTCCCCGAACAGTGTGGAAGCCCTCGACAGACACATGTTTGTTAAAGGGTAAAAAACGGGAACATGACAGATATAAGAAATATATAAAAATATAAGAAAATGTCAGGAGGGACTAGTCAGGACCCAACCGAGAACTTAAACACAGATATCACTACTAGCACACGTGTTTGTGGTCATTAAAAAATAACTTCTGTCCATATGGGACATTTTAGAAGAATTTCTCTCAATGTCAAGGGACCATCGTCATTTTAAACCAAACTAATTAACATTTGAAAGCAGAAGCTGCTGAAGGTGCGGCTGCACCGTCTGGACAGTTGGTAAAACACTGACCTTCATTGGCGAAGTGGGGGGACTCCTCGGCATAAATCTCCCCCGCCCCCACCTGGGTCCGAGCTGACAGGAAGAACCGGTAGCGGGTGGCTCGGTCTGGCAGGCGCACCGTGAAGTCGGTCACATTTGGAAGGAACGTCTCCAGCTTGGAAGGACCCAACCTGGACTCGTTAACTGGACAAAGATAGTAGGTCTGTCAAGACTGGTAGATCACGAGCTCGTGGATACATAGAGTAGGATTACATTCAGAGTAGGATTACATTCAGAGTAGGATTACATTCAGGGTAGGATTACATTCAGAGTAGGATTACATTCAGGGTAGGATTACATTCAGAGTAGGATTACATTCAGGGTAGGATTACATTCAG
Source organism: Xenentodon cancila (assembly GCA_014839995.1). Lineage (NCBI taxonomy): Eukaryota > Metazoa > Chordata > Actinopteri > Beloniformes > Belonidae > Xenentodon > Xenentodon cancila. Next base: position 29,290,014 of record CM026203.1, on the reverse strand, counting down.
AGTAGGGTTTCCTTCAGTGGGGATCTGAGTAGTTTTACTACACCTTAACCTGTGTGTGTCTCCACTATCTGGAACTACATAACCAGAGAGGAACCACTCTGGGAGGGACAGTCCTGTTACTGCGCAGTGTACCAGGTTTTACCCTGGACCTCCACTGACAGAAGTCCACCTAGAGACCACTCAGACTTGACTGGACCATACTGCTGCCTCTTTTTCTGTACGGTTGGACTTGTTTCAGTTCCGCTAGTCCTGGTCTCAGTTCTGCTAGTCCTGGTCTCAGGTCCCTGAGTCCTGGTCCCAGGTCTGCTAGTCCCGGTATCAGGTCTGCTAGTCCTGGTTTTAGTTCCACTAGTCCTGGTCTTAGTTCTCCTAGTCCTGGTCTCACTTCTGTTAGTCCCAGTCTCAGGTCCCCGTTGTCCTGGTCTTAGTTGTGCTAGTCCTGGTCTCAGGTCCCCTAGTCCTGGTCTTAGTTCTGTTAGTCCTGGCCTCCGTTCCGTTTGTCCCGGGCTCAGGTCCCCTAGTCCTGGTCTTAGTTCTGTTAGTCCTGGTCTCAGTTCCGTTAGTCCCGGTCTCAGGTCCCCTACTCCTGGTCTTAGTTCTGCTAGTCCTGGTCTCAGGTCCCCTAGTCCTGGTCTTAGTTCTGCTAGTCCCGGTCTCAGGTCCCTGAGTCCTGGTCCCAGGTCCGCTAGTCCCGGTATCAGGTCTGCTAGTCCTGGTTTTAGTTCCACTAGTCCTGGTCTTAGTTCTCCTAGTCCTGGTCTCACTTCTGTTAGTCCCAGTCTCAGGTCCCCGTTGTCCTGGTCTTAGTTGTGCTAGTCCTGGTCTCAGGTCCCCTAGTCCTGGTCTTAGTTCTGTCAGTCCTGGCCTCCGTTCCGTTTGTCCCGGGCTCAGGTCCCCTAGTCCTGGTCTCAGTTCCGTTAGTCCCGGTCTCAGGTCCCCTACTCCTGGTCTTAGTTCTGCTAGTCCTGGTCTCAGGTCCCCTAGTCCTGGTCTTAGTTCTGCTAGTCCCGGTCTCAAGTCCCCTACTCCTGGTCTTAGTTCTGCTAGTCCTGGTCTCAGGTCCCCTAGTCCTGGTCTTAGTTCTGCTAGTCCCGGTCTCAGGTCCCTGAGTCCTGGTCCCAGGTCCGCTAGTCCCGGTATCAGGTCTGCTAGTCCTGGTTTTAGTTCCACTAGTCCTGGTCTTAGTTCTCCTAGTCCTGGTCTCACTTCTGTTAGTCCCAGTCTCAGGTCCCCGTTGTCCTGGTCTTAGTTGTGCTAGTCCTGGTCTCAGGTCCCCTAGTCCTGGTCTTAGTTCTGTTAGTCCTGGCCTCCGTTCCGTTTGTCCCGGGCTCAGGTCCCCTAGTCCTGGTCTCAGTTCCGTTAGTCCCGGTCTCAGGTCCCCTACTCCTGGTCTTAGTTCTGCTAGTCCTGGTCTCAGGTCCCCTAGTCCTGGTCTTAGTTCTGCTAGTCCCGGTCTCAAGTCCCCTAGTCGTGGTCTCAGTTCCGTTAGTCCCGGTCTCAGGTCCCCTAGTCCTGGTCTTAGTTCTGTTAGTCCCAGTCTCAGTTCCGTTAGTCCCAGTCTCAGGTCCCCTAGTCCTGGTCTTAGTTCTGTTAGTCCCAGTCTCAGTTCCGTTAGTCCCGGTCTCAGGTCCCCTAGTCCTGGTCTTAGTTCTGTTAGTCCCAGTCTCAGTTCCGTTAGTCCCAGTCTCAGGTCCCCTAGTCCTGGTCTTAGTTCTGTTAGTTCTGGTCTCAGGTCCCCTAGTCCTGGTCTTAGTTCTGGTAGTTCTGGTCTTAGTTGACTGAAACTGAGACACATCTTTGAACATCTGAAACCAACTCTGAGTTGTTTGACTCTGATTTGGACAAAACTAAATTAAATTTTATGTTTTCTATTCCACACTTATGGATGTGATCTGGATGGTAGTCAGAACATGGCATTATGCAGACAGACCGATGGACAGTCGGGAGGAGGCGCCAGGAGCATGCAGCCAGTCCCAGATGAGGAATCAAAGCTGAGCTAAGGAACGATCCTTCGGTCTTCATTTGAACTGTGAACAGTATGTGTGAGTTTCGGCTTACGAAGCAGAGCTGCTCACCTGTTCGGTACTCAAGCTGGTATCCAATCAGAATGCCGTTGGGCTCCAGAGGTCTCTCCCATTCCAAGTGGAGGGTGTCCAAATATCTGCGGTTTATACGGAAGAACCTTGGAGCATCTGGAACTGCACACGTGTATGCAAACAGAGAATAAATGAGAGCGGTGAGAGGACGGGGACGGGAAAGTAGAAAGCTACATGGGATCTTTCGATCCGTCAACATCTGCTTCAGTTCCAGTGTATTTCCACTAATTGCCATGGAAGTTTGCAATCATTTCTTTTTTTCTTCATTCATTGATTAATTGTTCTGGCTGGTTTGTGATGAGTGGTGTCCTTACCCCCCTCCTTGGTGCTGAACTCCACCTTGTTGCTGGGGGGACCCTCGAAGCGGCTGTTGGCCACCACCATGAACATCTTATATGTGGAGAAGGGCACCAGGTTGGTGAGAATGCCGGTCGGTTCAGCCACAGTGGTGTAGAAACCTCTGGTCTTCTTCTCCTTGCTGACCAGCAGACCTGGAACCTGACTGGACTCTCGCCAGTAGTACAACTGGAAAACAGCATGTCAGCAGAGGAGTAAACACAGATGGAAGATCATCATTATCGTAAAGTGTTGACTTTCATCTCAGAAACTCTGCTGGTCTCACTCTGTACTCCTTGAACTCCCCCTGGACAGAGTCGGGGTCCACGGGTTTCCAGTGGATGTTTGCCTTGGTGCTGTCGACCTTTGACACTCGCAGCTCCATGGGGGCCTCAGTGGGCTCTGAGCGCACAGAACAGGTCAATTCAAGAAGACATCAGAAAAGTTCTACCCAACTTGAAAGGATTTGTTCATGTTGGCAGTTCTACTAGGCTCAATCTAAAGTCAGCACCTCCCATTTAATCCTTCTTTGACACTGAATCATCTGATGACAGAAAGTTAGTGTTGCACTGACACAAGAACAGAAGAATAACTGATATTTTTAACCAAAACCATTATTTCTTAATAAAAAATGAAGAGGAAGGGGTCACAATGCTTCTAAACATTCACACATGAAGCTTCCAGCCAGATTTCAATATCTCAGAAAGAAACACACAACAAAGGACATTGTCTGGACTTAGTATTGTCCAAAGGTCTGAACATCTGTGAGGTCATGGTGACAGATGCTGCTCTGTCTGACCATTCTTGTGTTTTCTTTGAGAGTTTTAATAATGTGAACAGAAGCTTCCAGGCAGAGATCATCAAGAAACTGTTGATACATGAAAATACCAGAGAAATGTTTACTCAGATCTCCTCGTCACCCCTCCCCCACCACCTTCAGTAATGAGCTTGTGGATAAGTTACGTGGTAGAATTATTAGTGTTACTGAGGTTGAGGTCGTATTTGCTTGACACTAAACGTTTTTCAGGTTTTTACACAAAAACAGGACAGAAAGAAGACGCTCGGTTTTGGACACAACTGAACACTCACTGTCTTCTCCAGAGTAGCCGATGACCACGTTGGACTCTGGTCCTGATCCAAAGTCATTCCTGGCCTGGATTTTGATCTCATAAGGCACGTAGGTCTCTGTGTTGTGGACCACATGGCTGGAGGAAAATCTGGTGACATTATTCCAGTCTTCTCCAGAATCCTTTCGTCTCCACCACACACTGTAGTGCAGATTCGGTCCATTTTTCTCCAGATCAAGAAGAGGCTGCAGAAACAAAGCCAACAATCCTGAGCACACCTGAGAAGGAGTGCTGAGGTGAAACAAGGAGCATGTGCAGGTTTATGTCACACGTTAACCCTGGACACATCTGTCGCAGCCTCCCAGAAACATCTGTCTGCTGGTAAACACATCACATCGGCTTCTGTTTTCTAATGAAACATTCATGTCAAACCCTGCAGATCTCCCACTTTCTCATGACTTACCTCCCAGGTGATCTCCATGTTATCCTTTTTGGAGCCCCATCCTCGTAGTCCCTTGGGAATGGCATCTGGGGCTTGTTTAAAATAAAAATCTAGTGTTTGAATCAGGTCCAGTAAACTCGTGTGAACAGGTTACACAACAGGAACACGGCATCTTTTCACATTTAATACACACAGGAAGTGGCTTTTCTTTTTTCTTTTTGCATACTGTTTAACATGTTGGCACGACGGTGAAATCAAAAATACCCGTTTAACAGCGTTTAACCGACGCTGGATTAATACGAACGGCTGGTTGATTTGGAAAGCGCGGTAGCGTGACGATTATGGATGAGGGAGTGATAACAACCAACGATCCACTCGCTGAGCTGACTGTCAATTAGTCATATTGAAATAAATGTAATGCTTGATATAAACTCTCCTGGCGTGGTACAAAAACGTTTATGCCCTCAGAGTTGTCATGGATGTGAAATCAAACAATTGAGACCAAAACATTGTTTTGAACCAGCCTGTAATTATGTTTATTTCTCCTCTAAAGTTGGAAATTTTAACATTGAGGTCAATGGAGATCAACTCACTGCTGGATCCAGATCCCAGTGGTCAGTAGAGGAACTGCGTGTTTTTTGCTTCGCTTTCTGGATAAATTTAACCAGGAAGTCAGATTGTTGGTATGTTTCATTACAACATCAGGATAAGAACCTGATCCTAACCGTAACCTAACAGGCTGAACTTCAGTGGTGCTCCTCACCTGCTCCACTGGTCTTGTATCGTGGCGAGGTCCGGCTCGGCCGGCTCTGACCCACTGAGTTGATAGCGATGACCCTGAACTGGTAGTTGACGAATGGGGCAAGCTGCAGGATGACGGAGTTGAGGTCTCCAGGGTAGCTGGACAAGTTCTGCCACCGGCCCGGTTCCCAACGGTCCTCCTCAAACTGAACCAAGAACTCTGCAGAAGGGCACAGTTGCTGTGAGGAAACACACATGACCTGAAGGCAGCTTTAGGGATGACTCTGGTCCTGTTCTGGAGGTCTAGCATGTATTGTCACAGTTATTTTTATTTAACAGCAATCTTTTAGACGAAATGAGCTGTTGAGTTGTTCCCGACACTCAGGTCAGGGTCACCATGTTTCATTGACTGTTAGTGAATCATAATTAGTTTCATTTCTATACAGATCATGTTAATGTTTCTCATCAACTTCATTTTACTTGTTAAAAAATTCCTTTATTTTTACATTTAATGTCCACAACACATTTCTAGGTAAGTTGGTTTTTGGCATTTTGCCAGTAAGGAGGACACAGACCAAAATACTGAGGTCTTTTCAAACAGGTGACTATGAAGATGATTCGGTGGGTGGGGGTGAGACCTGTGACGGGGCTCCGGTGGTCGTTTCCAGGAATCCAGGTGAGACGGATGCTGCGGGCCGCTGGGTCTGACAGTTCCAGATCTATGGGGGGGTCTGGACGGTCTGCAGAGAAACACAGAGACCCGGGTTAGTCATGTCCCACACACACAATCACAACCATCAGCATGCAACAAACAGAATTTATGTCATCTATGGCTTCATTTTAAACCGTAGAACCAGTATGGATGTTATTTTGAGATTAAATTAGGATGAAAAGAAAACACAAATCTGAAAAACAATCTCAGACACACAAAAACATTTCTATCACAGCTGTTTTCATAAGAACACACAACTATGGTCACAGAGATGCAGGAAACCAAGCAGTCAAAGAAGAAAACAACAGAAACGATGAAGAAGAAGAAGTTCCAGCTGTTACCTGGAGGCAAGGCACTAGAGACTGAGGGGTGGAGGGAGGCTTCCTCTGTGGACGGGGTGGAGGAGCAGGAGGGAGGGTAAAGTTTAGAGTGTGCACGTTAGTCTACCAGCAAACCAGCAGTTAACAAGTCATTCAGAACATCTACAGCCGTGGTTCCTGAATCCGGACCTCGTGTACCCTGCCCTGCACGTTTTAGATGCTTCCCTGTTTCAACACACCTGATTCTAATTAAAAGTCGTTTCTGGTCAAGGTCCCTACAAGTCTGTTAATGACACAGTTATGTCTATCAGTGCCGTGTTGAAGCAGGAAACAAGTGAAACATGCAGGGCAGGGTACACGAGGACCGGAGTCGGGAAACACTGATCGACAGCATCACATGGTCTGTTTCCGAAAAGCAGAAGCTCACGAATGTTCAGGTGCAGAAGTTAGTACCGCCTCTCTTAATCCTCTGGACTTTTGAGTGTAAAAACAAAGTGAAGCTCATCTGATTGTTGTAGGTCCTTAGTAGGGGTCTCGTGGTCTTGTCATGGCCTGGAGGCTCTGAGATTGGGCCCCTGAGTATTTTGAGGATAAATCTGCTGATATGTTCCAGGTTACTTGTTGCTGCTCGGCAGAGTCTATGTTTGACTACTCAGAGCATCAATAACAAGATTATTTTCATAATGTTTTTACACAAAAAAACCAAACTGGGGTTAAAGACGAGGCAACTAACTTTTGCAGCTTCACATCCAACACTGCACCACATCATCACGATGTGCTGGAGCTGCTTTTGCATCAGTGGGGTGAGTACAGTTAAAACTACATGTGAGTAAAGCTACAGCAGCAGTCAGGCATGCAGGATTTTCATCTGAATTTATTTTTTTTAAATCAGAAGGTTTCAGTTTTGTGTGAAAGTCACAGCTTCTCCCTGTACACCGGGTCTGATGGCGCCTGTGTCGCAGCAGATCACATGTTGCAGCACCTTTCTATAATGTGTTCACATCAGAGGTTTTTGGCAATAAAAAGGTCCCAGGTTTTTCCTGCTTTCGGCCAGAAATGTAAAGTTCTTACTGGACATCAGACACCACATCAAAACCACATGGCTGCTTTTCATTAGTGAGATTTAGTACTTCACTGTCAAACGAGTAGAGACTTGCAGGACTACGGTCCAGCACTCAAACATGAATGCAACTCCTGCACTGAAGACTGGAGACTGAACTCGGAAGCAAGTCTGACTCATGCCCTCGGGACTAAAGGCTGCACTTGGACCCAAGTCCGACTCATGCCCTCGGGACTAAAGGCTGCACTTGGACCCAAGTCCGACTCATGCTCTAATGACTCAAAGGACACTGGCCGTTTAGAACTGCAGACTACCTAACACAGTGAGGCGGGCTGCCGCCGAGTCCTGGTCGATCTCAGATTTAGCGGTGCACATGTACATTCCCTCATTGCCCTCGTGGACACTGGAGATGATCAGTGACTCTTCATCCTTCCTCACCCTGGGAGACACAAAGGGAAGAGATGATTTAGAAGGAGCTCGGGTTAGCAGCTGTACAATATCCGGCTTTCTAGATGTCTATGCAGGCTACAGAGATGACAGCATAGTTACAATGGTGTTTGTATTTATGGATTGTAATTACATCTTCAGACACCAGGAGGCAGCATCAGCTGCACCTCACACCATGAGCCTCCTGTTTACTTCCTTCACTAATGTCAAATATGGCCACGGACCAAAAGAATCAGACGTAAAGTGAGTTGGAACTAATAAATATTTAACAACAGCTATGTTTAATGAAGTGATGGCAATCCATCTTTCTGGTTAAAAAGAACTGGGAAAGGAGTAACTGAAAATATGCAGAATTAAAAACAACCATAACTCACAGCTGAGCTCTGAAGTCCTAACTGGACATACCCCTGTGATGTCATCCATGGGTTTCTGAAGAGTGCTCCTGAAGGCCCCTACCTTCAGTACCATGTTCTGAATGGGCAGAAAGAACCAAACCTGGCAGCTGACTGGAACCTGCCCCTGTTATGTTAAACAAAGAGACCTCACCAGGACTAGTGGGACTGAAACCAGGACTAGTAGAACTGAAACCAGGACTAATGTGACTGAAACCAGGATCAGTGGAACCTAAACGAGGACAAGTTGACATGAAACCAGGACTAGTAGAACTGAAACCAGGACAAATGTGACTGAAACCAGAACTAGTAGAACTGAAACCAGGACTAGTAGAACTGAAACCAGGACAAATGTGACTGAAACCAGGATCAGTGGAACCTAAACGAGGACAAGTGGACATGAAACCAGGACTAGTGGGACTGAAACCAGGACTAGTAGAACTGAAACCTGGACTAGTGGGACTGAAACCAGGACTAGTGGGACTGAAACCAGGACTAGTAGAACTGAAACCTGGACTAGTGGGACTGAAACCAGGACTAGTGGGACTGAAACCAGGAGTGGTAGAACTGAAACCAGGATTAGTGGGACTGAAACCAGGACTAGTAGAACCATAACAAGGACTGCAGTCATCAGGGTCTGTGAGTAAAATTAAGAACATAATAAAGGGTATTGTCTTTATAATAATAGTGACTACGTTTCTGTTTCTGGTCTTTATTCACCGTTCAGAAGACAATACTTCCCAAAATAACTAAAATGATGACAGCTCCCTTCTGGCTGTGGCAGGTGCCAATCAAAAGATGACACCCGTAATTATAATTACATTTGTGGTTTAATATGATTTTACCTGGTGTGTAATGTGATGCTGCGCAGTATGAAGTAAAAGAGGCCTCAAAATCCCTCTTCAGAAACCTGTTGATGATGTCACAGGGGGTGTGTCCAGTTCTTCTTCTAAGAGTGCGTGCATGAGACAGCCAAATGCACCTCTAGTGGTATGAAGTTGCATAACAAGACCGGGACAGTCCCCACTCATTATCTCAGTATTTCCAGTGGCTGTTCTGCAACGCCGCAGACCTTTATGTGTTCAGAAGCGGTTCTGCTACACAGAGTGGCTAAAAACATCTCAAGAGAAATGTTGAAGGAGGATCAGGGTGCCGTTACCTCCATCCTAGACTCAGAGGCTGGTTGTCCTTGGTCCAGGTCACAGTGATGGGCAGGCTGGGATCCGACTTCACCTGACAGTCGAAGCGGGCTGTGGAGCCCCGGATGGCCGACTGATGCACGGGGGCCCGGATTATGCGGGTCGGCTCTGCGTCAACATGAAGATGAGGAACAATGCACTCACACAAACACAAACTAACAAAGAGACTTCAGATAAACCAGCTGAACCAGATCTGTCTGGAGTTCTGTTGGGAGTCAGGGGTCACATGGTTGAACCTAAACGTCTCCTCTGAAGGGATTCAAATCTGCTAAAGGAACTAAACTTAGCACAAAAAGTAGGGAGCACTGTCCTGCATGTTTTAGATGTTGATCCGCTCCAACACACCTGATTCAAAGGATCGGATCTCCATCAGCTAGTCATCGAGGTCTTTCACTAATTTAAGCCAGGTGTGTTTGGAGCAGAGCAACGTCTACAAACATGTCTCATGTCTACATGTCTCAGATCCACGTCTGGATTCGGAACAGGTCTCCGCTCAGAGATCTGAACAGATGCAGACGTTCCTCTGTCGTTCCTTTCATCTGTGGATGGAAAAGTTGGAATAATGTCGAAATTATGTTCGAGACTGTATGCAACGGTTTGCAGATCTCAAAAAAAACATTAATTTTATTCATAATTGAACACAGAAAACATAAAATATTCTCTTAACATCAAAATATCAAATACCACTTACTTTCCAGCTGTTTATGTTAAAATCCAAACTTATGGAGATGTGATGTTGCCATCAAATTCAAGATGAGCTGATATTTTTCATGAAATTATAAAATGTCTCACTTTTAACCCCTGAAGTGTTTTTTTATGTTCTATTGTGGCTAAATTATGAGTTTATGAGATCTGCAAACCGTTGCACTGATTTTATTTCCAGCTTCACACCTTTTTATAGGAATTTTTTGTTTCAGGGTGAAGATCTTCACACTCTTGTGTTTCCAGTCTTTTCTTCTGTTTCTGAGCCGGTTTGCAGCCGAACAGAGAAATCTTCCACGTACTTCACCACATACTTAACCACGTTAGCAGATATTTTGATCTGGTTTTAGTGTCATCCTGATTTGAATAAAAACATTCATAAAAGGCACAAAGATCTGCAGGTGACGTCAACCAGGGCTGTTTGGAAAGCAGGTGACCTCTGAAACACAGACATGGTGAAGCCTGCAGGAGGCGCTGCTTCATAGCAGGAAGGCCGCGGGTTTAGAAGATGAGCGTTCATCTTCATTGTGAGTCATGTGATGTCTGACCTTTGACTTCCAGGCGGACCTGGTTTTCAACTTTTCCCAGAATGCTGTTAGCCACACAGGTGTAGGTGCCCTCATCCTCAGCTTGAGCCCGTTTTATCTCCAGGGTGCCGTTGATGTGAACCCGATACTGACCGCCGTCCAGCCCGCTGCCCTGCCCGTTTTTAAACCTGCAACAGAAACAGCTGTCACACACCTGGAAGTGTTTATCAGGAACTGAAGAGCAGAGAGTCAGAAGGATGCCTGGACTCACCAGCGTAACACGGGTAACGGCGAGCCGAAGAAGGGGCAGTCCAGGAAGGTGCGGTTGTTCTTAACCACTTTGATCAGCTGGTTTCTGGGACCCAGCATCCTCGGAGGCATGTCTTCAACGGCACAGAACACGCCAACGCGCATTATTACCAAACTCAACTTTATATCAACGCTTCCAAAACAAAAACATAATGTGAAGCAGAAAGTAACAAGCTTCGAATTAAAAATGTAAAGTCAAAACACCGGATAGACACCTGGTGAACTTCAGACAGACATGCTTCACAGGTGAGATGGTGTTCTGAGGTCGTCGAGCTTAATCTTTTTTTTTTTAACATAACAGTGAATTTCATGACCAAACAGTTAAGTTTTAAGCTCATCAGACCACAGGATACATCTCCAAAAATGAAGGTGTTTGTCTCCATGTGCAACTGTAAATTAAAATCCGGCTCTTTTCTGACGGTTTTAGAGCAGCAGCTGATGATCCTCTCTTCTCAGGTCCAGAAGCATCTTCACGAGGTCTTTGGTTGTTGTTCTACGATTAATTTGACCCTTCACGTCTGGGACACAGAAGCGTCTCCTTCCTGAGCCCCATGAAGGCTCTTCATACTTGTGTGTTATAGTGGATCCGATGTTGGAGCGTCAGAGACCTAGAACCTGTACCCAAACAGTCTTTTGCTGATGTCTTAACATTTTTTCTTTTGAATTTTCCTGTGATGCCATTTAATTATGTTCTCGTGTTTTCAGATGTACCGTAACATTAATCCACAGATGTTGTAATTAGAAGCAGGTTTTAAGGTTTTATGGTTTTAAGGTCATTTGTCTTTCAAGAAAAAACATTTTTTTGATTCGTTCTTGCTTTCCATTCCCCGACCAGCACACCTGGTTTTAGGACATTCTCAGGTGTTTTAAAAGCCCCACCCCCTCCCAGTGTCTGCGTCTCACCAAGGACACTGACGAAGGCGTTGGCCAGCAGGTAGCCGTGCTGGTTGGAGGCGTTGCACTGGTAGACGGCACTGCTTCCGATCTGCACCGAGCGGAAGATGATGGTGTCACCAAACACCTGTCTGTTTGGGTTTGGGGCGGACCCTGTGGTTGGGAGGAGGAGGAGCAATAAAGAACAGGAGATCATCATGTTTAGGAAGAAGAAAAGCTTCAATCATGGACAAATACTTGTTTACCCTGGAGACCTGACTACATATCACACCGAGGTTAGAATCCTGTTTCAGTTCTGGAGCTTTTTGAAAGAAATTAATAAAAATCTTCTGTTCATAGTGGGCTTTACTGGCAGACAAATATAAACTCTGACCAACAAGAACTTTGTTCAAACTGCCAATATTTATTTAACAAAAATTAAACCAAAAATATTAATTATAAGTGCCCCTATGATCCAACATCTGTAGATCCACCTTCAGCATCATTAACCCTCAGTAGATGTTTCCTTCACCGGCAGGAACTTTCAGTAGATGTTTCCTTCACCAGCAGGAACTTTCAGTAGATGTTTCCTGTCTGACTTCTTCAGTGTCTCATGGTTGAGGAGGAATTCTGGTCCATTCTTTTTTCCAATGTTGATTCTGTTCTTAAGGGTTTTTGTACTTTCTCTTCTACACAGCTCTCTGAAGGTCCCACCACAGCTCTCCACCAGGGTCAGGTCTGGACTTTGACCACGTCATTCCAGAACCGTGATTATTTTATTTTTCATCCTTCTGATGGGGGTTTGCTGCTGTGTTTTGGATCATTTCCTGTTACAGCCTGGCTGTATCTGTCAGAAAGATGTCCTCACATTTGTCTCTAAGACCATTGCTGATATCTTTCCCTTTTGCCATTGTATGAACACACACCTGAATGCTCCAGACAGCAAACTTATTCTTTCCTTTCTGTTGTTTTCTATGTAAAATGAATAATGGCGTGGTGAAAAAGTCACGCTGTTAATCGAAGGTTGTATTTGCCGAAGAGCCACTAGGATCAGATGCATTTTATAATGTTTTTTACACAAAGAAAAATTAAAAGAGTTAGTAATGTTTGGAAGTGACTTGTGGATAAATTTGATTTAGAGGTTTATATATTTTGTTAGTTTAAAGCCGTCACTGGCGTTCAGGTGCAGTACAAAGGAGAGGCGCCTACTTTCTACGGGTTGTCCGTTAACGAGCCACTGGATGTCGGGTTTGGGGTTCCCGCTGGCTCGACACACCAGGCGCCCGTTCTCATCGGGGGCCAGGACCACGTTGACGGGTTTGTCCAGCCAGTAAGGAGCCGCTGTGGACAGCAGACGGCAGGTCAGTGTGAGGACACACAGGGTCACACACCACCTACAGAAACACTGGAAGCTGCTCACCTTTGACCTGGACGTAGATGGAGTGGCGTATGCTGCCTAAATGGTTGTTGGCCATGCAGACGTACTCGCCGGCGTCCTCCTCTGACACGCTGACGATCTTCAGGGTCTTGTTGAAGTTCTCAAACTTGACCTTCTGCAGCGGCAGCTCCCCCCCCTTCTTGAACCACTTGATGGTCGGAGTTGGTCTGCAGAGACGAGCAGAGTCCCGTTTCCACCATAGAAACATAGAAGGTTTGTGACACTGTTATTTCTAGATCTTCGATTTTTTGATTTTAAGGACATTTGTCCTACAATAATGAGCAGAGATGATCCAGTGATCATCTCCTGATGATCTGCTGATGATAGGCTCACTGAAGCTTTAGAAATGGCATCAGCGACTGAGCAGGTACAACTTTTTTCCATCCTTCATGACAGCTCACCTGAGCAATAATTTAATTATCTGAAAATATTGGTAGCTATATTTAATGTTATTTAGGTTTTTTTTAAGTGATTGCCCCAGACTTGTTCTGTCCTACTTAAAGACCAATGCAGAACATTTTTAGAGTCGGGGTTGGCTGTAACTCCACCCCCAAGATTCACAACGTCACTCTGAACCTGTGGTGAAACTTGACAGCATTTATACCAGATTAATACCCAAATATAAGATGAGGTGATCAGGTGTGTGTGTGTTTGTTGTTGTGTAATCAGGTGTGTGTGTGTTTGTTGTTGTGTGATCAGGTGTGTATGTGTGTGTGTTTGTTGTTGTGTGATCAGGTGTGTGTGTGTTTGTTGTTGTGTGATCAGGTGTGTGTGTGTGTTTGTTGTTGTGTGATCAGGTGTGTGTGTGTGTGTGTTTGTCGTCGTTTGATCAGGTGTGTGTGTGTGTGTGTGTTTGTGTGTGTGTTTGTGTGTGTGTTTGTCGTCGTTTGATCAGGTGTGTGTGTGTGTGTGTTTGTGTGTGTGTTTGTCGTCGTTTGATCAGGTGTGTGTGTGTGTGTGTGTTTGTGTTTGTCGTCGTTTGATCAGGTGTGTGTGTGTGTGTGTGTGTGTGTGTATGTGTGTGTGTGTGTGTGTGTGTGTTTGTCGTCGTTTGATCAGGTGGGTGTGTGTGTGTGTGTTTGTCGTTGTTTGATCAGGTGTGTGTGTGTGTGTGTGTGTGTGTTTGTCGTCGTTTGATCAGGTGTGTGTGTGTGTGTGTGTTTGTCGTCGTTTGATCAGGTGTGTGTGTGTTTGTGTTTGTCGTTGTTTGATCAGGTGTGTGTGTGTTTGTGTTTGTCGTCGTTTGATCAGGTGGGTGTGTGTGTGTGTATGTGTGTGTGTGTGTGTGTGTGTGTGTGTGTTTGTCGTCGTTTGATCAGGTGTGTGTGTGTTTGTGTTTGTCGTTGTTTGATCAGGTGTGTGTGTGTTTGTGTTTGTCGTCGTTTGATCAGGTGTGTGTGTGTGTGTGTGTGTGTGTGTGTGTGTGTGTGTGTGTTTGTCGTCGTTTGATCAGGTGTGTGTGTGTGTGTGTGTGTGTGTGTGTGTGTGTGTGTGTGTGTGTGTGTGTGTGTGTGTGTTTGTCGTTGTTTGATCAGGTGTGTGTGCTCACAGTCCAGCAGCGATACACTCCAGCAGCAGCTGATCGTCTCTCAGGACCATCTTGGAGCTCTCTCCTCCTGAAGGAGACAGGAAGGTGGGCGTGGTCTCTGCTACTCTGCGGCCTGCAGACGAGGATTGAGAACGTGTTACTGCAGAACCTTCATGGTTGAACAACAACTCACTTCCTGCCAGCAGCTGAACTTCCTGCTGGTCCTCCTCCTCAGGTCTTTTCCTGGATGCTGCTCTGATATGCTCAGCTCTGGTTGTCTGGATGTTCCTCAGAAACCACAGATGTCACGTGACCAGCAGCTGTGACTGAACAGAACCTCAAGGTTCAGCGTTCTTTAAAGTGGGTTGAAAGACTATTTAAAGTTGTTGTTTTTTAAGTAAGTAAGCAAATGCAACTGCAGACATAAACAACAACACATAACGTTTTGTGTAACTTTATTGAAAAAGAATTAACCAAAGAAACAAGGCCAAACAAACCATCTGGAAATCTGGGAAATACTACGAACCCGTGTGCTGCTTCCACTGGCTGGAAGAGGCTGAGTTACAGCCAGGATCTGGTGATCATCATCCCTGATGAACAGATCACCGTCATTGATGAACTGATCAGCAGCAGGTGTGAAGACCTCTATAAAAGCAGATGTTTTGGCAGTTTGCTGGTCTGAAGCGTTCAGGTGTGAGTTAACAAAGAGACAAAGACATCAGCAGTGGTCTTAGAAGAGCAGTTGCTGTTGCTGCACATCAGTCTACTGTCAACAACAAGGTGGAATTCAACATTCTACGAGGAGAACGATTGTAGGAACGTCCACGACATGGAGACCATGACCTTGTAAGGAAATACACCTGCCAAACATAAGACAGAGCAGAAAACTTCTCCCAACCAAGCACCCCCAACACCCTGGAGATCCCCTACAAAGAACATGGAAGGACAATTGAGGTTCACAAAACTGCATCTGAACAACCAGCAGACTGAAGGAAACATCTACCGAGGGTTCCTGCCGCTGAAGGAAACATCTACTGAGGGTTCCTGCCGCTGAAGGAAACATCTACTGAGGGTTCCTGCCGCTGAAGGAAACATCTACCGAGGGTTCCTGCCGCTGAAGGAAACATCTACCGAGGGTTCCTGCCGCTGAAGGAAATGTCTACAGAGCGTTCCTGCCACTGAAGAAAACATCTACCGAGGGTTCCTGCCACTGAAGAAAACATCTACTGAGGGTTCCTGCCGCTGAAGGAAACGTCTACAGAGGGTTCCTGCCGCTG